>JAAGKR010000794.1:0-47615 GCA_011419295.1 Clarias macrocephalus
GCATTAGGTAATTAACAACAACATCAGCAACAACAACAGTCAGTTATTTTAAGACACCAAGATTGTAAGACAGTATTGTTAAGTGCATTCGAAAAACCCATCAAACACGATGATGAAAATGTCTCTCATACAGACCATCCCAGGAAATTCACCGCTGCGCAAGCCACCTCAGATCAGAGCCGTTATGAAAGCTTTACAGAGCATCTCAATATCAGCTGCTACAATAAGATTATTTTATTATCTTGGATGGCGTCAGCATTTTATTTACAATGTAAAAATCAGGAATGGAACGATGGAATTAAAAAGGTGTGTCCAAACTTTTGACCGGTAACGTACGTCAACTTCTGACCGCATACATCTCCGTCTTTTTTCTGTTTCTAAAATCTCACCCTTGTAGGCTTCCGCCAGACTTTTACTACAAAGCTGAAGGCAGTCACGTGTCTAGAACAACCGCAGTCATGTCATGACTCTGGAATGGGGTGTTCATATAGGTGTCATGGTCAGCTGCGTACAAAGTGTTTCTGTCTGTCTAATGCGTCCTTTCCTTCTCTCTCAGTCTCTCCTTTCTCTTATTCCTCCTTTCATTTTCTTTGAATCATTCTTTCCTTTCTCACTCGAAAGTTTGTTGGGCTGTTGGGACAGCGTGTACTCCCGGTGCATTGTGGGATCTCGGCAGATCTGTCCGCATTACAATAACACATTGTCCGGTTTACGGCCCCTCTGCACCAAGAGCCAACTCGTCCTGCCCCGAGGCAGTACACTGTCAGTTGCTGTTTAGATATCAGTAACTATGACAGGGAAGTGAATAAACTTAGTGTGTCATTGATATATTCCACATTTGCCCCTGAGTAGTTGAAATGGTCTCTTCGTTCTGTTCTTTATTCCTTTTAAAAATGATGACCACGATTGAAATACTAAACGTAAAAAAAAAGTATTAGCATGCCAAATATAATAAACTTTTATCAATATGTCTAAATCATACGCTAATATTAGATCCATATACCACATTTCTGTTGTGTCCTCTGAAGAAACGAGTAGGACAGAGGCAACAGCACTTTGATCAGAATGCTAACAGATTATTTGGAAACATGATTGGGGGAGGTGTGCGTGTGTGTGTATCGGTTGTTAGAGTCTCTGTAGAAAAAGAAAGATGGGGGTTGGGTTCGTTGAGCCCAAACTGCCCAGTACAGTACAGCAAGCAGATTGATTGGCAGCCAGATGCGGAGTGAGCGGAGAGGATTGTGGGATGGGGGAGGGGTGGCAAGAGGTATTGCTACACATGTGTGCCACCGACTGAGGAACAGTCACTGGATTTGTGCCACTCTGCTGGCATTAAAAAAAAAAAAAAACTCTACTTGAGGGTGTTTTTTGTGTAAATGTATGTGTGTAGGAGTAAAAAAAAAAAGTGTGTGTGTGTAAAAGTGTGGGAAGAGAGATGGAGTGGAAGAGCGCAAAAGTAAGCGCGTGTGTGTGTGCATGCACGCATGCAAGGGGAGGGGGTAGGACAGGGCTAACAAAGGATCTACACACACTGGCATGACTTAGGCTTCCGTGTGGATGTTTCTTTGTGTGTGTGTCTCCAGCACTAATGTAATTCAGGCTCTCGCAGTCTGACTTTTAAAGCTTAATCAGTCTGTAGTTTTACTTCTTTCCTTTCTCCTCACCACACACACACACACACGCACGCGCTACACACACACTGCACATATTTAATTGCCTTGCCTAGTGATCGTGACTCTACTTTCCAACTCTTATTTGCTGAAGATCTGGAGAAATTCATGCATAGATAAATGTGTGTGTGTGTGAGGTTTGTTGGTGGTTCTGTTTGACATGCCCGCATCTTTCACACACTTTACACACTGCAGATTTCAAGTGTTTATTTTTCATCTGGAGAAGGGTACATGTACTCCTCAAGGTCTGGTCTGATGAGGAGGTGTGTATACAAGTGGACGTGTATACGAGAGCGTGTATATGGAGTGTGTGTGTGTGTGTCTGATCTTGTCGCTTACCATACCTCCATCTTAACACCTCCGTTTTCCTGCCATGTGAGAGCTGCTGGAGGCGTACAAGGACTGTGTTGACTGGCAGAGCGCCCAGTGCTCTGTGTGTGTGTGTGTGTGTGTGTGTGTGTGTGTGTGTGTGTGTGTGTGTGTGTGTGTGTGTGTGTGTGTGTGGACACATATGCAGCTCTGTGTACAATTATGTTGTGTGTGTGTTGGGCAGGAAAGGAGGAAGCTGATTAGTTGAGGGAAGAAAAATGAAACAGACGTTGGAAAGAGACACAGTGGTTTTCTGTTTCAGAACGGGATAAAATGGACCCTCTGGGAGAAAATATCACATTTGAGGATGGTTGCATCATGCAGATCTACCAAAGGCATCTCTGAATGGTTACTTTTTTTTTTTTTCCCTGAGGCTTGTTAAGTTCCGCCTTCTTTCTGTACTGTACTGTACCTCCATATTTATTTATTTTTCTTCTTTCAGAAGTGCTTCTCTTGTTTGCTCCTTAAATCTCCGAGCCTGTGGATCAGTGAGAAGTCGCTGCCTCCGTAAGCATCTGGTTCTCGCTGCATATATAAACGTGCGAGTGGTAGAGAGAGTGAGCAGAAGGCTTTGTATATGACGTGTTAAGGAAATGTGATATTTCGCCTTTGTCTTCGCTGCACACACAAGGCACAGATTAACAGCCTCAGATGAAAAATATACTTGTAATGTTCATCGTTTTAAGTTTCGGAAGAGGAAACTTTTCTGTAAGGGAAACCCCCTCAGGTGGGAACCTTTTGAGGGCTTCCCTGAAAACATAAATGAAAATCTTTGAGTTGGGGCTAGTTGGAACGGTTTCTTATTTCTAAGAGTGTCCGAGTAAGGAAGCGCTGAAATTCTCGACGAGTCCTGATGTTTAAAATTATAATATTGCCGATACTGATTTTATTTTAATTTTTTTTCATTGTAAATTTTTGTGTGTATGTATGAGTGTGTGTGCATTTCAAGTCAATTCAAGTAGACTTTAATTCTCATTTCAAGTATATACAGTTCAGTACACAGTAAAACGAAACAATGTTCCTCCAGAACCAAGGTGCTACATACATGAACAACATAAATTAATAAAACTAACTAGCCTAAACTAAGACGCCTAATTAGCTGACTAGCGAAAACAGAACAAATTAAGACCATAAACTGACTGTGTAAATCGCATCGAAATCGCACAATAATTATAATTAAATTATTTGTTTATAGCCGTTTTAACACTCCGACACTAAACATTGAAACAACTCAGACAAAAGACATAACACAAAAATGAACACAATCAAGACAGTAAAACCTCTTATTTGTTTTGCATGAAGCATAGATAAAACATTACGTATATGAAAATGAGTACTACAACTGCTGGATTGTTGATGCGCAGGATGGATCGGCATGGTCTTGGAAGCAAAGCTGTGTTTAAAAGTGTTTCAGAAACGGCTCGATATGTTGGGGGAGTGAACCAAAATGTAATAAAATTACACGTTATTAGCTTAGATGTTAAAAAATTCTGACCTAGGAAAAGTGTTTCCAATTTGCTCAATTGACTTATTCCCTTCAGTACTTATTCCCTTCCAATATATACAGTACAGACCAAAAGTTTGGACACACCTTCTCATTCAAAGAGAGAAAAAAGCAGCTAAGTAAAGAAAAACGAGAGGCCATCATTACTTTAAGAAATGAAGGTCAGTCGGAAAAATTGGGAAAACTTTGAAAGTGTCCCCAAGTGCAGTCACAAAAACCATCAAGCGCTACAAAGAAACTGGCTCACATGTGGACTGCCCCAGGAAAGGAAGACCAAGAGTCACCTCTGCTGCGGAGGATAAGTTCATCCGAGTCACCAGCCTCAGAAATCGCAGGTTAACAGCAGCTCAGATCAGAGAGCAGGTCAATGCCACACAGAGTTCTAGCAGTAGACACGTCTCTAGAACAACTGTTAAGAGGAGACTGTGTGAATCAGGCCTTCATGGTAGAATATCTGCTAGTAAACCACTGCTAAGGACAGGCAACAAGCAGAAGAGACTTGCTTGGGCTAAAGAACACAATAAAGAAAACTCTTTGAATGAGAAGGTGTGTCCAAACTTTTGGTCTGTACTGTGTGTGTGTGTCTGTGTCTGTGTCTGTGTGTGTGTGTGTATGTATTACAGTTCGTGTGTCGTAGTTATAAACACCCACTGAGCAGTTTATTAAGAGCACGTACTAATACTGGGTAGGGTTTCCCTTACTTCTGAAACAGCTGCAGTTTTTCATGGCATGGATTCCACAAGATGTTGGGAACATTCCTCTGATGGAGATGGAGGTGCACTTTTATGCTGTGAATCTCCTGTTCTACCACACAAAGGTGTTCTTGACTGGGGAACACTAAACTCTGTAATGTGTTCATGAAACCAGTTTGAGGCGACTTTTGCTTGGTGACATGGTGGAAGGAGTCAATAGAAGATGTGGAATTGTGGCCATGAAAGGATGCAACGATACTCAAATAGACTGTGGTTCTCAAGAGCTACCTGATTGGTGTTGACGGGCCCGAAGGGTGCCAATAAAACATTTCCTATACCATTTAAACCACCTCCACCAGCCTGGACCAATAACACAAGGCAGGTTGGGTCCATAGATTTATGCTGTTGGTGCCAAATTTTTTGGTGAGCTCGTGCCCACTGCAGCCTCGAGCTCTCTGTTCTTGGCTGACAGAAGTAGAGCCTGACGTGGTCTTCTGCTGTTGTAGCCCATCTGCCTCAAGGTCTGTTGTTTTGTATCCCATTCTGAGATACTTTTCTGATCACCACGATTGCACGGACTAGTTATCTGAGTTTCTGTGAGCTTTAACCAGTCTTGGCATTTTCTATCCACATCTCTTATTGACAAGAGAAAACTGCCACTCACTACATTTCTTTTTCTTCAATCTGAGTAAAATCTAGTGTATGAGTCCCGGGAGAGCAGCAGTTCAGTTCTCAAACGTGTGTCTGGCACCAATAATCATGCCACAGTCAAAATCACTGAGATCAACCGTTCTGAAGGTTGACGTGAACATTACCTGAAGCTGCTGGCCTGTGTCTGCGTGATTTTTATATTGCACTTCCGCCATACAGCTGGCTGATTAGTAATGAAGAATAAGCGTGAATGATTCGTTGTACAGATGTTTTTAATGAATTGTTGAATGAGTGTATTTTATATTTGTGGATTTGTTCAACGCTAGATTTTTCTAGGTGGTGTTGGTATTTGTTGGAGGTAATTGTAACATTATTAATTGCTTGGTTTGTAGACTGTTAAATCCAGCACTGTTTTTGATGCAGAGAGCCTTGAATTTTGGGTTTGGCCAAGAATGATTTCTTTTTCTTTTTTTTTTTTGGGTACATCATTGGTGACATCTAAAGGTTTATAGCTTTGCAACGGAATGATCTGCCAACCAGTGAGGAGAGGTGGGTGTAAGCCGAACCTGTCCGAGGATTTGAAGGTGGGAGTCTATGGAAGGAGAAGTTTAGGTAGGTGTAGAAGTGCAGGGCTGTGTGGTACTTTCCAAGTCAAAGTTTTGTTTGTTGGTTCTGCATGCAGTGTGAGATGGGCTGCCAGTGTAGGTGGAGATCCAGAGTCATATTAGTTGATGCTTTTTTTGGAAACGGGTGAGTAATCTGGCTGTGGAGTTTTCAACGCAGACTTTTGCAAGGGAGACCATTATAATGGTGTCAGAAATGCTTTACGTGCCACTGCATCATCGAATGCTGCTGTGGTTTACGGTCGTTTGTGGTTCGATACATTTTGAACAGTTAAAATGTGTAAAGCTGCTAATCCAGACAACGGTTGGGTGCGATCAACAACCATCATGTGCGTGTGCTTAATGACATGCGATGGCTCATCTCAACCCTCAGGACTTGCCTGACTCTTCCTTAGGCTCTAATTCTCCTTGGAGGTTTTTCTGCTTGGGACTTACCTTCTCCTGGATGGCTGCAGGACACACCTTTGATCCAGCTGATGATGATAATCTCACTTGAACTCAAGAGCTGCTGGTGTAATTGTAAAGACTCTCATGTGCGAGGTACTGTTTTCCTTTAGTCTTGTACACTTTTATGGTTCATGATTCCACCATGCGTTATCCCCCTGGATGGACAGTCTCCCTGACACTGTTACCTCTGGGATCAACATTTCCATCTGGATTCCTGTTAAGGTGTTTTGTGACCGTGTCTATCGCTTCCTTTATCTCACTTTTGAGTGCTCGGATTTAGAAAGTTGTCAGCTTTTCTGTTAATTGTCCCATATGTTTTAAGTGACGGTCTGTCATAAGGCTGGATGATGGGGTGTTGGTTTTGGACAGCAATTAGAAATGTCATGATTGGGAAGGAGGTACAAGTTACAACTCGACTAGATACAAAACTTGTCTATGTTAAAGATCATTGCCATCAGGGCATAAAGCATGTCTCAACACATGACATGAACAAAAAATTTACCAAGGTAAGCATGTTGTTTTATCATACTTGTATTTCAAATAATGTTGGCTTTACCTTATCTGCCTTAATGGAGTGATGAGACGGGCAGTATTCTGAATTAAGTTGTACTTTCATTTTCCTGTGATGATTTCATTCATGACCAATGATGGTACTCTTGGCTCTGAAGGAAAAATGTTCTAATGGCTGGACATGTTTTTCTGTGTGTGTGTGTGTGTGTGTGTGTCTGTGTGTGAATGCATGTTCTCCTCCAGAATGGACCGTATGAGTGAGGAGGCATTGCGGCTCAACCTACTAAAACGAGGCCTGGAGCCGGCAGAGGAGCGTAGCCGAGCTCACGATGACGTCCTGCCAAAGCGGCTGAAAATGGAAGGTCACGAGGCCATGGAGAGACTGAAAATGCTTGCGCTGCTCAAACGCAAGGACCTGAGTGGCCTGGAGAGCGGCTCTGGCACACTGGGAGATCTGCGCGCCTCCGGAGCCAGCAGCCACGCTGCGTTACAGAGCTACACGGCTTATGAAGAGAAGATGAATGGCAGCCTGAGGACGCCAGCCGTGTCCCACTCCCTTATGGGCCGTAGCGGGAAAGAGAACATCAGTGACGAGCCGGTGGACATGAGCGCCAAGAGGAGGTGAGAGAGGGAGAGAGAGATTGGTCGGTTTGTGCTGTGTGGGGTACAGGTAATGTATACAACGTCAGCCCAGTGTAGTCAATGTACTGGATTAATCCCACAGGATCAGGATGAAATTAAATGGTGACTGATGGCATCATCCACTGCCAAGTCATAGTTATTTATGCAACTGTATAAGGCACTTCTTGTATTGACGATTGAAATGCTCCTCAAAATCTGTCCTGTTAGTACTGTATGATCATCACAGTCAGCTCTCCTGTGGTGTATTGGAGATGATGGGATGATTTTGAGTTCATGTCCCAGGACTGACAGAAAGCCACTGATGGACCCTTAGCAGGCGTCTTTAACCCCTAACTGCTTAGTTTTTTATCCTGCCTCAATTGCATGCTGCCTTGACCAAAACAGTCAGCTACATGAATTAATGTACAAGGGTAAGTCCAAAATAACCTCACTCTGGCTGTAGTGTGTATTTTAATAATTTTTTATAAAAGACAAATATATCATTTTTCAACATCATCCCCTTGCTTTTCCATACACTTTGTCCATCTGTCCACAAGCTTTCGTATCGCCTCATTATAAAAAATCTTTTATAAAGCACGGCTGTCTTCACGTCAGACTTCATCTTCGTACGGCTGCTTTCAGGGTGAAAGTCTGATGAAGCAAGAACAGGACATTAGGGAGAATGCTTTAACACCTCTAAACAAAGAGTGGACAGTGTGGGTACAAGTGTGCAGGACTGTGTGTGGAACTTGTTCACGACAAATCACTTTTGAAAAAAAAAAGTCCACTGATGTAACATAATCACATGTGCACAGCAATGACTGGGGGGGACAGTAGCCTTGAACGGAAAGCACTGTTAAGCCAACAGAGTGTGAATAATTTTTGACTGACCCTTGTAATTGAGAAACCCAGTTTGTATCAGTGTGATACATTATCTTGCACATTATTCTAACTGTTTAAACATTACAACAACAACAAAAAAAATGTAAATCCATATTTCTGATTGTGAATATGCCAGTTATCTTGTCTTCTTGATGTTCTGAATGACTTCAGTGTTGTGGATCGAGAGCGTCACACTCCCTCTCCAGATGTGATCGTCTTATCCGACAACGAGGCATCCAGCCCCAAAGGAGCAGGCAAAGAGGAGAAAGTGAAGCCTGTAAACCTGGACATGTTCAAGGTAAAGAGGAAGTGAGGAGGCAGTCTGTGCCGCGCTTTCTCATCTCTTTGTGTTTGTGCATTTGCATTATGCGTGTGTCTGTGTTGCAGGGGAAGAGTGTAGCTGAGCGGCAACGAGTGATTAAGGCTTTAAGAGAGGAGCTGAGACTTGAGGAAGCTCGTCTGGTTCTGCTAAAGAAACTCAGACAGTCTCAGCTACAGAAGGAGAACCTCGCCCACAAGGTCTCTATCTCTGCCTCCCTCTCTCTTTTTTTTTTTTTTTTTTACAGTTCATTTAATGTTCTGCCTGTAAAGCAGCAGTGAATTAAATTCAGTTTTGCTTTATTTTTGGAAAGCCAGAGCAACAAAAAAAAAAAAAAAAAAAAAAGACTGTACAGAAACAGGATATATACACTTCCTTGCCAAGAAAGGTAGCTGTTTCAGAAGGGTCAAATTATTGGCCTGCATCAAGCAAACTTTAAAATAACCGGAATGGAGTTTAAAAATGAGAAGAAAAAATTAATGACCGTTATCAGGGATTATTTAAACACTCTCGTCGACAGCAGAAATCCCAGCTACTGTATGTTCAATAGTGAAAGTAGGAGCATTTACACACACACACAGTTCTAATGACTGAACTAACAAGATTGGCACTAAAGAGAAAACTATTTGTTAGTGAGAATAATCAGAATAAACCGTTACATATGCAATAATTGGACTTTGGCGTAATGGAAAAAGGTGACATTGTCTGATGAGTTCAACCTGACCCTGTTACAGAGTAATGTGTGCATCAGGGTAAGAAGGGAAACGTCATGCTCAGTGGCTACTGTACAAGCTTCAGGAGGCAGTGTTATGATCTGGGGTTCGCTACAGTATGTGGCAATAGAATGAGGTCAGCTGATGACCTTACAGGGGTGTCCAACAAAACCTTAGAGTTATTATTATGTTCATAATTGTATACGTACACTGCCGCTCAAAAGTTAGAGATCACTTTCTAACATCATGGTCATTTCTTTCTACATTGTGAAATATTGCTGAAGGTGTCCAGACTGTGCAATAATCTCTTTTGATATTGAGATGTGTCTGCTACTCATGATCTGTAAAGCCTTCATAACGGCTCTAATCCGAGGTGATGTTAATCGGTGATTTCTGAGGCTGGTACCTCTAAATGAACTTCTCCTCTGCAGCAGAAGTAAGTTTTGGTCTTGCTTTCCTGGGCTGGTCTTCATGAGGGTCAGTTTCATCCTCCTGCTTGATGGGTTTTGCAAATGCACTTGATAATACTGTTCTTGCAGGAACCAGTCCAGAAAGGCCGACCTCCGTGTCTTAAAATAACAACTGACTGTTGCTGTTGCATAATTACCTAATTCCATATGTGTTATTTCATAGTTTTGAAATCCCCAGCATTGTTGCAGAATGTAGAAAATAAATCACTGAACAAAAAAAAACTAAGAAATTTGCAAGTGATCCCAAACTTTTGAGCGATAGTGTACATGCATCCATCCATGCATACATACATACATACATACATACATACATATACACTTGGACACACCCACACACACCCACCCACACACGATCCTGATTAGAAATGGTCGATGTTGTGAGGATACATGTCTACAGTAAGAAAAGAAGCACGAAATAGACCAGCCAGTTATTTGTCATCAGCTGTTTAGGTGCAAACAGCTGTGTGCCAGATTGAAACACTACCATAACAGCGGAAAAGAAAAACACAAAACGCAGTACACAAATGCTATTGCTTTTCATTGATGATGCGCAAAAAACACGCCGCACTCACTGTTGAGTCGCAGCTCTAAGCTGTTACCAGGGACATGGTTGGACTGTATCTTGGAGCCTGAGCTTTAATACCCAGGCGTCTTGCCATATAAAGTAATGTCCCTTATATTTTATTATTGTGATACCTTCAGTCTGAATTAAATGCTGAACTCTTTATCATTGGACTTGTCAAAATTAAGTGGTGCTCATGTCAAACCATAATTTCTGGAGCAGAATACCAGAGAGTCAAAACTACAATTATTCCTCCATATGGTCTGCTGCTGCACTAATGCATTGCCCCAGTGTTTCACTAGTGCTTCTATCAAGGTAGAAAGTTTTCTCAGTACACCCGGTTTGGCTTGAACGCCCCTCGTACTACTAAAATTTGATAAAGCTGACCAGTCCATGCACACTCTGCCTGTGGTTCCCTCTGTTATGTACAGTGACTGCATTTCAGTGTTGCATGGGTACTACACACTGATGAAGGTGAAATACCAATATAGCAGACTGAAATACACTGACTTGGCATTTAACACTTAAAAAGCATTCTCTTAATGTCAAATGTGTTTGCGAATTCAGTTCTGTGTTGACTGTCAAGGTTGCTTTTTAATCTGGCATTTGATCTTCGCCAGGATTTTGGATTTTGCGAGTTTTATTGTTGTATATGATGCACAATTTGATATTTTGTCTGCTGCTGACACGCACCAGTCCGTCTGGTCAGATTATTTGTCAGCCTTTGTTTAGAGAGGCCAGGTTTGTTAAAGGATAAGGGGGAACATTGAACTGTGGGGTCTTGATGACTAATATTCTGTTTAAAAGATTTTGTAACCATGATAAATGATTCACAATAAAATAAATGAGCTCAGTAAATGTTAAATGTAATTTCGTAATAAGGGAACATTGTTTGTCAGTGTATGGCTATTAATGCTTTGGCAAAATCCCTTTTATTTATGACATCACCTCATAATTAAATGCTCTCAGGTTAAAACCTTCTGTATGAACGTAAAACTTGAATAATTCCAGATGACAACGAAGTTTGGTAATGGAATCTTATACATATAACAAAGGGGGCAGTGGTGGATCAGGTGGTTGAGATTTGAAAGGGTCGATGGTTCGAGCCCTACCACTGCTGAGTTGCCACTGCTGGGCTACTGGGAAAGTCCCCTAACCCTATGGCCATAAAATACCCAGGGACTGGAGACGGAGGGCATCCTCAGCGCCGGTCTAGACTCGAGGAATTGGTGGGTTGATCCAGGAAGGGTGTCTGGCAATAAGCTTGTTGATGCAACTTACAAAATGTCCTGATGTAGAAAACTCTTAGGGAAGTAAAGGGGGAAAAGCCTGAGGGGAAAAAAAAATTGTTTAACAAAAAATATTAACAATCAGCAATTATACGTATAACTTACTACAGACTGTAACAATATACCAGTCAGCATGTGTGTACAAATGTTCTTTCTTCATCTGTCACTCAGGTATCGGTGGTGCAAAGCAGTTCCTCATCCATTCACCCCTCAGCTCACAGCTCTCAGTCTAGCAACAAGCTACCCGTCAGACCTGGCCACACACACCACGGTGGAGACGCCCAGAACCTCCGTGCTGCACAGGTCAGGAGAATGCATGCCAACCTCAGCACACATAACCACACACTATGCATAAGCTCTTACTCTTGCACTCAACACTGTAACTCAGAAATATGAGCGGAAATCCGCAGCCCATGACTGCCACCCTGTGGTGGTGAGTAAACTTGCCTTCCTGAGATACACGTGTAAGAGAGCGTTTCCCTGTAGCGTTTATGTAGTTTGTTACTGAGACTGTGTGTGTGTTTCTCCCCAGGGCCAGAGTGTGATCCGGTCTGCAGCCAGTGCCTCCATTCCCCAGATGATGATGTCACAGCGAGTGGTTGCTCCAAGCCCGGGGCAGCTGCAGGGCCACAGAGTGTCGAGCAAACCGAGCAGCATGCGCACCTCCACAACCAGCATCAACAGCACTGTCAACTATCAGCAGGTACTGTGTGTGTGTGTGTGTGTGTGTGTGTGTGTGTGTTTAAATGGGTCTATACACTATAGTAGTGTAATTGTCTTTCTTACAAATTATATTAGTCATTAGATGTGTATACAGTATAACCGCATTAATGTACATATCTGCTTAAACTGCTTAATCCGCCGCTTAGATCCTAGACTGCATTTTGTACTGTAGTACTTGTACTCTGTGCTGTGATAAAGTTTCATTTAAATTCAGTTTCAATCACCAATGTAGGTGTCAGTTATAAAACAGTTATAAAATTTGAGAAAGGTGGATTTTTTTGTGTTACAGTACTAGTCTAGTTTATGGTTGGTCTTTAAGGATGTTCTGGAGATTCATAAACATGTGATAGTTGTGTTCAGATGGAAACTTGGGAAGACTTCCCAACACATGCATTATATGCACAAAAGTATTTGGCCAAATCTGCAATGGCATTGTATCCAAATGCATACACTTTAATATGGAGTTGGTCCCGGTTTTGCAGCTGTAACGGCTTCCACTCTTCTTGTAAGGCTGTACACGACACGTTGGAGTGTTTCTGTGGGAATTCGTGCCCATTCATTCTGTAGAGCATTTATGAGGTCAGGCACTGATGTTGGACGAGAAGGTGCGACTCGCAATCTCTGTTCCATTTCAGGTCAGGGCTTTGTGCGGGTCACTCAAGTTCTCCCACAGCGAACTCAAATCATGTCTTTATAGTCCTTGCTTTGTGCACTGCGGCACAGTCAAATTTTCGTCCATATAGTATATATGTAAAAGAGAAAAAAATAGGAAATGCTCATGTAAAATTGAAAGAGATGCTATAAAGTATAAGATAATAATAAAGTGAATATATTATGCTATATAGTGAAAATGAGGTAGTAATAATAATAATAATGTTACAGTATTTAGTTTTGACACAATTTGAAACAATCTAAAACATCCATTGTTGGTAAACACAAATGACCACAGTTTTTGTGTGTGTGTGTGTGTGTGTGTGTGTGTGTGTGTGTGTGTGTGTGTGTGTGTGTGTGGTGGTTGTTACAGCCCTCCAGTCAGCAGGTGTCAGTCCCCCAGCGTTCCAGCTCCTCCTCTATCTACATGAACCTGGCGCACATGCAGGCAGTGGGCGTGGCTGGGATGACAGGGGGAGTGGGAGTGGCCGGTGTGACGAGTGGAGTTGGAGTTTCTGGGGTAGGCTCTTCCTCATCTAGCTCTGTGCAAGACGTGGCCAGCAGCCAGGCTGCAGCCAAACTGGCTCTACGCAAACAGCTGGAGAAAACCCTGCTGGAGATCCCGCTGCCTAAGCCACCTGCGCCTCTGCTCTACTTCCTGCCCTCGGCCGCGAACTCAGAGTTCATCTACCTGCTGGGACTGGAGGAGGTGGTGCAGAGCGTTCTTGACAGCCAGGGTGAGAAGGAGAATACTCCACTATTAATCATTTGTTTGTTCACATTATCTCTATTTGCATTGCCATTTGAATACAAATTAAATAACTTGTCATTAAAATTGTGTGTGTGTGTGTGTGCGCGTGCATGCAGGTAAGCTGTGTGGGACATCTGGTCATCTGGAGCCCTTTGCTTGTGCTCAGTGTAAAACTGACTTCACCCCTCACTGGAAGCAGGAGAAGGGTGGACGCATCCTTTGTGAAACGTGCATGACGTCCAATCAGAAGAAGGCTCTGAAAGCCGAGCACACTAATAGGCTGAAGAACGCGTTTGTGAAGGCGTTGCAGCAAGAGCAGGTAAAGACAATGTGGCCTAGGTGTACTACCAATATCGGCTCATCGGTATGCAGAGATGCCAGTGTATTGTGTGTTTCCTATGCTCACTGTGTGGGTGTGTATATGTGCATGTTTTGTAGGAGATTGAACAGAGATTACAGCAACAAGCTGCCCTGTCCAGCAGTTCTACAGTGTCTGCAGCTAGTGTGAGCAAAGCTGAGTCCATGATGAGGCATCACAGCATGAGACAGGTACACACACACACACACACACATATATATATATAGAAAAGTGAGAATGTTATGTCGAGAAATGATCTATTTTTCTTTTCTAAAGTTAACTAGAGAGCGGATAATTTTTTTTATCCATCCTCTTATATGGAACACATTTAAAAATGATAATGCCAGAATGGAATTTGCATCTAGCTCTTTCAGGTATAATTAATCACCTAAGGCCTGTGGGTTTTCTAAACAGGATGTAGATGGGATGTATTATAAAAACTGCAAGCTCTGAGAACATGCATATCTCCCACTGCGTGCATGTACCGTGAACGTTTGTGTGCACGTCTCGATTTGCAGGCATCCTCGGCGCAAGTCGCTCAGTCCCAGGTGTCCGTGCAGCGCAGCTTATCGGCTGCAGGCTCTGGGTCAGCACGAGGTGTCCTATCCAACTTTGCACAGGCATCCCAGCTTGCGCTACCTGGCGGAATAATGGGCATGGCGAGCAAACACTGCTCTACATCCAGCAGCCGGTCACAGCATGACAGCCGACATCAGCTGTACGGCATTCCTGGTAGGTAGCTTGTTCACTGGCACATGGCGCTACTGTTAGCATATGCTTTGTGTCTTGCAATGAGTTTATTACCCACCCTTTATACTAGAAAGTGCAAAACATGGTTCTAGTTTTAGATTTTACATCATAGTGAGAGAGAAATATTGTAAGCTTTATTTCTTGGAGATATTAATCGTTTCTTTTTGTTTTTTAACTCACTTTGCAGGAGTCAACATTGCTTACCTGAGCTCTGGTAATGTTGGGGGTCATAAGTCATCTAGTTTAGCAGACAGACAGCGAGAGTACCTGCTGGACATGATTCCTCCCCGGTCCATATCGCAGTCCATTACTGGACAGAAATAGGCCTTCAGTCTCACACTTAACCTCTTAACCCCAATACATGCACAAACAACCTTCTCATGACAAGCTCACTCACGTATGCTCCCTCTCTCTCTCTCTCTCTCTCTCTCTCTCTCTTTCTCTTTCTCAGATGAGCACACACACAACATGCGCACACACACACACACTGTCTTTAACATATCCAGCCACGTCTCCCTGTCCCCTGTTGCATGCAGTGCCTGTCAGTCTGCTTACCAGCTACTCTTTCTGTGTAACACAATCAGTGACTGTATGTGGTGAACCTCACCAGTACACTGCAGTCACTCTCTGCAAGTATGCAATCCCTCCTCGACACTGCTTAACCCTTACATCTTCCTCACTCAAAATGCTTGTGTGTGGACATGTTTTGTACATTAATGCACTTTCCGGTGAGAATGTGTTTTTAATTTTTGCTGTTAATATTTCGAACGTGTCCGCGGGTGTGGCAGCACCGTACAGAGAGATACCGAAGCTCTGAGAGAATTGAATTGAAATGGACATCTTGGGGGGGGGGTTCTCTCCCCTCTGAAAGCAACTATCAGTGTTTTTAAGAAGATGGAATTTAAAAGAAGATGTCTTATTATATCACTATGTGGAGAACTATGGTTTTGGCTACTTTTAGCTGACTGCAATACCGACACCCTATGACTCCGCGTTTCCTAAAGACTTTTCTGTGAGGGTTTCTTGCGCAAACAGCCTGCTTTATTATTTTTTTTCTTCTTTTTATTTTTTATTTTTTGTCCCCCCGGTCTGTCTTTGTCTAATTCTGTCTCAGCAAGGATAAGCCTATCAGTGAGTTACATTATATGAAGCATTCAGTCCTGTGAGGCCACATTTACTAACTCCTTTTCCAATCACATACATGTACACGCTTTGCATTAGATCATGTGGTGGTGTATCGTTTATTTTATGGTGCTCTTTCAGAATTCTTTTTTTTTTTTTTCTCTCATTAAATGGGAAATAATCAAAAGGACACTTATGTCAGTCCACCTCTGACTTTAAACATGTAAAATTAGAATGACTTATATTGCTAAGTATTTAATTTTAAAGTTGCCGTTCGTCAGATTTTCCTCTTTTCATCATGTAGTTTACTGAAGAGTGGAATTTCTCATACACTGCACCTTTAATTGGACAGTGCAATATTGGGCAATGATTTGATTTTTTTTTAATTAAGTGATGAAAATGAACCGTTTGTTATGGCCCTGCACCATGATGGACCCTTGGACATCGCTTTCCACATTTCTCTATTACACATATAATCTTTGTTTTATTCATCTTTTGTACAATATGTACAGTATAGTATGGTCACTTTTTTATTTCATTATACCATGTGCCCCAGGGTACTTTTGGTGTTAAAAAAAAAAACAACAAAAAAAAAACAAGCAAACAAAAAGTCTTCATATCTGTAAAGCTGATTTTTAAAAATATTTCTTATGAAATACCTGTAAAGATTCTTTTAGAAATGTAAGCCATTTTTCCCTTTTCATGCCCCCTTTATCTTACTTTACTTGAAAACTCTTCAAGGTTTTATGAATATTAAGCTTATAACAAGTATTACAAATACTTATTTGCATGAGCAGATGTATTCTTAATAATGTATTGTAAATATGCCTTTAGCTTTTGGGGCTCAAAACATGGAACAATGCATTTGTACATTGTATAGGAAAAAAAAAAACAACAACAACAAAAGCCATTGATATTGTGAGTGTCATTTTGTCATGTGTTCCGTGTGTAGTGCTACACAAATTGTGTAAAAAAAAAAAAAAAATTACAATTTTCTTTTGATTCATTTTTAAATATGTTTTTGTCCCCTCTGTATCAGTTGTGCTCTGTGCTTCATCCACCCAAGACCTTCTGTTAGAAGACTTACTCGGCCACAGTATTTCACTTAATTGTCTGTGTTAAAGTTTGAAATTAACACACAACCCTTTGTATATTCGTGTTAAATTTGGGGAAAGCTCAGACAACTTGGTGAAATGGTGTTGCCTCTGGCAATCAAAGATGTGCTCAGTTCTTTAATGTTGTTCCTCTGGAAATGGCCATTTATGATCCCAGGGCTGGAAATGCTCTTGCTCTTCACTTTCTTTGCTGTTATTTGTTGTTATAAAAGCAACATGCTGTATTTGCTATGGAATGCTAAGCCGAATGTGAAAACTGAACAGAAGGAAGAAAAAAATGTTTTCTTGCAGGCCAAATGTTGCTCCATATAATTTCAGTAAATAAGCTTACAATAAAAAAAAAATGAAGAAATTAATTAACATTGGATTATTTTTTTTTCACCAGTAGAAATTTTGGGCCTTTTGACTGTTTTTAATGCACTGGTATTTCTGCAGGAAATCTTTTTCTCTTGGATGATTTTCTCTCCCTCGAGGCCCCCTGTCTACTCGGAGCCCTTGTTATCATCTACACTTTCTCCATTGTTGCAGCACCTCTAATGAGCAGACGTGTTTCTTCTCTTTTTCTTTGTAGTCCACTCCATTCCGCCATTTTGTTACAGGGCTGGTTACAACACGTCATCACATACATTTTTTTTATTTTTTTTATTACAGAACTCTTCCATGGGTTGTAGTGGTGTGAGGGCTTTACCAAGCAACACAAATGCCACATATATAATGCATCTAGAAAAATTAGAATATTTTTAAAAAGTATATTTTTTCCATAAACTTGTATGTAAAATGAGATATTTCAAAGTCATTTTTGTTTTAATTTCAGCATACAGCTCATGAAAAAAAAAATCCAGTATTTCAAAATATTAGTATATTTCCTAAGATAAAAAAAAAAGGATTTACAACACAGGAATGTCAAACTTCTGAAAAATGTTTATTATGCACTCACTCGAGGCTCCTTTAGCATAAATTACTGCATCAGTGCAGCATAGCAGCCTGTGACACTGTTTAGATGTTATTAAAGACCAGGTTGCTTTGATTGCAGCCTTCAGCTTGTCTGTATTATTTCTCATTTTCCTCTTGACAATATCCCATAGATTAGTTTCATATTATGCAAGTTGGCTGGCCAACAGTACTATCAGGATCAGCAATGAGTTAATCGTAATGGTTGTCCATCTCCAACTTGTCAGCGGACAGACGAGTGAATTGCTCTAAAATGAACTGGTCGTCAGCTGTATCGACTTTGGACTTGATATAACACAGCGGACAAACACCAGTAAAACGACATGGCACCCAAATCTTCACACTGGACTTCAAGCAACTTGGATGCTACGTCTCGCCACTTTTTAGTATAGTCTGAGAAATTTTCCTTTCATTTGAAAACCTTTGCTCAGACTTTGGATCATTGAGCAAAGGTCCGGTCCTTTTTCTTATTAGCCCAGTTAAGGCGCTTCAGGAGTGGGTTGATATTAGGAATGCAACAGTTGTAACCCATTTCCTGAAGATCTGTGCATGGTGACTCCAACATCACTCCATTCCTCGTGAAGCACTCTCAACATCTTAAATCGGTTTTGCTTGACATTCTTTTTAAGGCTGCGGTTATCCCTGTTGCTTGTGCACCTTTTCGTACTACACTTTTCCCTTCCAGTCAACTTTTTATGAATGTGCATCATGAATATACAGCACTTTGTAAACAGCCAGCCCTTTTTCAGAGATGAGCGTTTATGGCTTACCCTACTTGTGGATGGTGTCTATTATCTACTTAACAACTGTTAACTCAGCAGTGTCCACAATTTGTGTACTAAACTAGACTGAGAGATACACAGTGTTTATATTGTATGAGTAGTACAGTAATTTACTCAAATAAAAAAAATTCCTGAATTGAAATTAAAACAAAAAAGCTTGAAATATTCACCGTACATGTAATGAATCTAAAATATTTTTCACTTTTTATAAGAACAAGGTTCACTTTTTTGAATGAATTTAACAAAAATTAACTTTTTCCACAATATTCAAAATTTGCACTGTATGTATTTGACATTGTTCCAAGTACCTCAAAAAACAAGGCTAACAAGATCTAAATTCATATGGTTGACTTTTAAGGATTTTTGTGATTAAAGACACGTTGCTAATGTTAGCATAATAGATGGCCTTGTTAAATCTTTAGGGATGAAAATTAAGTCTTCTTTGCATAATGTTAAAAAAAAAAAAAAAAACACAGCTTCCCCAGAATTTGCTGTTTTGAAGAGGTTGAATGGGATTCATTTTAGCAAGCTACAAACATTAGCTATCACAAGAAACACAGAGAAAAACATTTTGTTAAGAGTGTACCATGTGAGTTCAGGTTCCCTCATATAATATTTACACTGGTGTGATACTAAATTAGATTCCATTTGAATTTACAATGTTACACTGCAAACAATATGCTTAAAATTTAGATTAACGAGCTGATTAAGCTCTTTTATTCTTTCTTTTTTTTAGTGTAATGCACAGTGCATCCAGTGGAGAGTGCAAAAGAGTGCACCAAGTGAACAAAATACACCACAGGAACCTTGTATACAGGAAACTTGTCACAACTGACTTCTAAAGCCACAGAGTTTCTCATTTCTGTAATTGTGTTTTCTTCTTAGGTGCTTCCCCTCCTTACTTAATGAATGAAAAAGCAAACAAATGGAAAAAAATGACAGCAAACACCTTTTTAGCAGAAGCGATGTCACTTTGAAAAGTCTTCACTAAATGGATTGTTTCGCAAAACTTAGGTTGCTTGTAACACATTAATGATCGCGGCCAGACATATCACATTTTATACATGTTTTTAAGTGGTCAGCATGGCCCAGACACTATTTTCAGCAGTTTATTACCATCCCAATGAGAATATCATAAAAAGTATCCTAGATACCCTTTTAATAGATACAAAATAATCTTCCCTATTGAAATCTAAGGAATAACTGCTGTTTCTATTCCCAAGCAACCACCTTCATGAGAAAGTTGTGGAACATCACTAGTTGTAACCCTTGTGGTGGTAGCCCTGACACAAAGTTAACATATGATGTATTATTTTATCTATGAATATTTATCATAACGAGGAAGCTGGTTTAGCAGATTGACTTGGGGGAGGTTGTGAGAATTTGCCAGTAACCTCCCTTGTTGGACTCCATCTATGGCGTTGAAGTGCTCTGCTCTAGCTGCCACATACGTCTTGAGTGCAGTTGCTGCAGGAAAGCTTGTGGTATAGAGTAAAGCCACGTACTTGATACAGACAATGGGGTACACCCCACTGGCTTGGCCAGCACATCTCAAGAACACCTTTGTCAAAGCACCCTTGTGCTCAAGCTAATAGCCATGAAGGTTGGGAAGATGATAGGAGCCTGCTAGAAAGAGACAGAATTCTTATGATTTTGAGTCAGATTTGCTGTTGTTGAAAGACAAACTTCAAAGAGAATTTGTGTTCTTGGCTAATTGAGAGATAGAAGTATGCATTGCTTCTCTCCACGGATGTTATATACTCTTGAGCAACCTTGATACACAGGGTTGATTTACAACTCTCCATCAGTGAAGATGCGAAGCATGCTTAGCACCATATATAAAACAGATTGGCAGAGAGCTGCTCTACATCTCTGTCACAAAGGACTTGATGAATGCAGATTGGACTGATCGTTCCAGAGCAAGCGTGTACGTGCCAAGATTGAAAAAAGGTAAGACGTCACCAGACTGCTATCCATTTGGTGCTTAGGGAGTATTAGTCTGGACATAGTTCACTCATTCAGCGAGAAGACCAGTGACGTGACGAAAGTGTCAGTAGCACCCACGCAGCCTAAGCCAATCTGCTTGTCAAAGCATCCTTGTGCTCAAGCTAATAGCCATGAAGGTTGGAAAGATGATAGGAGCCTACTGCCAGCTTTTATAAACAGAGTGACAAGATGTACATATTGCAAGTGTATCATTAGGATAACATACATTTTGCATGGCAGTATGGGTGGTAACTATTTCCATTTCATGCTGATTTCAAGATTTTATATTTTCTCAAAGATTGCATGCTTTAATCTGATGGATGTAAGATTGAAGAATGATTGGATCAGTCATGCACTCACACACTGGTCTTCCCCTAAGTAACAAGGTTAAGTACTCATTAAGACAATCAGGCATTTAAAAAAAACTTTTTTCAAGTATACCTGCAGCTAACTGGAGCTTATGTTGGATTATAGATGGTAAGAAATAATGTGCAATTAATTGACCATCAGACTTTGTCTTTTGAGGAAGGGCTGAGTATGCCCTAAGTTCCCTGGGATAGGTTCCAAGCCACCCTGCACCACCATCTACTCAGGATAAGAGGTATGAAATATGAATGAACGAATGAATGAATGAATGAAGTATCTGTATGAAAGACGTTTAAGATGGTAAATTATGTGTCTACATATGTCCCCACTAAAATTAGTGAAACAGCAACGCAATTCTTTGCTGAATCTCTACCAAAAGGAGGGAAAGGCAAACGTGAGAAAACGCTCATTATTTAAGTGGAGGTGGTGTCATACAAGCTTGGGCTTGTATGCCTGCTTCTGGAAGGAGTTCACTAATCTTTAATAATCCTGATGATTTTAGAAATCTACAGATACAGTATATTCTGACTTCCAGTGTACAGAGAAATGCATCACATGTAATTTGGAAGAACTTCACCATGCAGCAAGTCCATGACTAAAAATGCACCAACATAACAAAGGACATCAACAGAAAGCATATATATAGATAGCATCTCAATAAAAAAGTTGATTTATTTCAGCAATTCAATTCAAAAAGTGAAACTCGTATTATATTGACTCTATACACTGATATGTTTGAAGATTTAGTTCTTTTAATTTTGATGATTATGGCTTGAATCATTATGAAATATATTAATAAATATATCCGTCATTATATATACTAGAGTTGGACAAAACTGAAAACTGAAAACGCCTGGTGTTGAACTACAATAATTCATTAGTATGGAGTAGGGCCTCCTTCTGCAGCCAATACAGCATCAATTCGATTTGGGAATGACAGATACAAGTCCTGCACAGTGGCCAGAGGGATCTTGAGCCATCTTCTTGCAGAATAGTGGCCAGGCCACTACGTGTTGCTGGTGGAGGAAAACGTTTCCTGACTCGCTCCTCCAAAACACCCCAAAGTGTCTCAATAATATTTAGATCTGGTGACTGTGCAGGCCATGGGAGATGTTCAACTTCACTTTCATGTTCATCAAACCACTCTGTCACCAGTTTTGCTGTGAGTATTGGTGCATTATCATCCTGATACACTGCACCGCCTTCAGGATACAATGTTTGAACCATTGGGTGAACATGGTCCTCCAGAATGGTTCGGCAGTCACGTGCCCATCTAGCACAGGTATTGGGCCTAGAGAATGCCATGATATTGCAGTCCAAACCATCACTAATCCACCCCCATGCTTCACTCAGGCCATGCAACAGTCTGGGTGGTATGCTTCTTTGGGGCTTCTCCACACCATAACTCTCCCGGATGTGGGAAAGAAAGGTGGACTCATCAAAGAACAATATATGTTTCATATTGTCCACAGGGCAAGATGTTCGCTGCTAGCACCATTGAAACCGATGTTTGGCATTGGCACGAGTGACCAAAGGTTTGGCTATAGCAGCCCAGCCATGTACATTGACCATGTGGAGGTCCCGATGAACAGTGTTGGTGGAAACAGGAGAGTTGAGGTCTACATTTAATCCTGCAGTGAGTTGAGCACCCGGACATCCCTTTCAGACAGCTTCCTCTTGTGTCCACAGTTACTCCTGTTGGATGTGGTTCGTCCTTCTTGGTGGTATGCTGACATTGCTGACATTACCCTGGATACCGTGGCTCTTGATATATCAAAAAGACTTGCTGTCTTGGTCACAGATGCGCTAACGAGACGCACACCAACAATTTGTCCTCTTTTGAACTCTGATATGTCTCCCATAATGTTGTGTGCATTGCAATATTTTAAGCAAAACTGTGCTATTACTCTGCTGATTAAACCTTCAGACTCTGCTCTTACTGGTGGAATGTGCAATCAATGAAGACTGGCCACCAGGCTGGTCAAATTTAGCAATGAAACCTCCAACACTAAATTGGCCAGTGTTTCAGTTTCATTGTTCAACCCCTGCATATGATTCGTTCCGGAAGCGTGCTTATATATCAAAACTTTCGTATATTAAAGTGAATTTCCCCATAAGAAATCATAGAAAATCAGATGATTCGTTCCACAACCCAAAAATATTCATAGAAAAATTATTAATACAAAACATAAAATAAAAATAAAACAAATTTACCTGCACTTTACTTTTGCAAAGACTCCTGACAGAGTAGTGTTTCCGTTAGTGTCTGTGTGTGTTTGAGCGCATATGTGTGAAGCTGAAGTAAGACGAGAGAAGGGACTTTCACACACCCACACAAACACACAGCCACACACACCTACACACACCAACGGAAACACTGCTCTGTCTAGAAACTTCTTTAACAAATAACCTCTCTAATGACTTTCGCATGCACGCACACACACACACACACTTACGAAAACACTGTTCTCTGGAGACTCTGAAAAATGGATCAGTTGTGATCACATGAGGCTTGGCAGACAAAGCGCATGCGTACTACTTGTATATCAAGCCCTTAAAAAAATGTTTTGCTTGTCTTGCAAAACGCTCACAGACCAAGTTACTTGCAATCTAAGGTTCCACTATATACTGTATATATACATATTATGTGTATATATATATATATATATATATATATATATATATATATATATATATATATATAGTAGCTAAGCTACTGTTTATTATCTAACTATGTGACATATAGTATATATGACATTTATGGACACCTGACCATCACACTTGCTTGTTCCCATTCCAGACAAGTTTCCTTTGCTGTTTTACTTAAACCTCCATTTTTATTGGAAGCCTCTCCACTAGATTTCCGAGCACATCTTGGGATTTGTATCCAATTAACCAGAAGAGCATCAGTGAGGCCATGCAATGAAATTGCTTCTTTTTTTTGTTGTCACAAAGTAAAGAATTTTCATCAATTCTATTAGGATTGTTTGTGTAATATTAACCGTAGACATGTCACATTGATATTGTGCATCTCTAATTCTGTATGTATATTACATATATGTCATATGTTTCTAATGTGGTCTTGCGCCCTGTATTTTTACACATTAGAAGTAAGGGATACTCATATCCCATAATGCACAAACTCTGAGAGAAGGATTTGGAGGCCTGGGATAGTGATGGCCATCTTTATCAGTTGAGGTTTCACTTGCATCACCTTTCCTCATTCTGTTCATATTCTGTCTTTCTGCCATTGTAACATATTACTGTGGTATTTTTGAGACAACATGGAGGTAAATAACTTCACCGGATGCAAATTTTTGGTTTAGTCATGCCTTTATTCAAAGCACCATAAATGTCTCACATGAATATGAGACGAATTCCCATCGTGGTGTTGTGCAGACTGTTACACGGACACTAGCCACTTCCCTAAGGCTTACTGCTAACACAAGAGTCATCTACGTTTTTTTTTTTTTTTTTTTTAGCAAGTAATGATTCAGTTCAGTACAGTTTTATCAGTGTACCACACCAAACAAACAAAATTACAATATATATTAAATCCATTGAAGTAGATGTTGATAGTGTAACTGCTATCCTTTTGACACAATGCGAATTAAAACACTCGGATAAGCAGTTGTTATTTTCCTGTTAACCAATGAGACTTAGCAGCACGTCATGAAATGTCCTTTGTGTACACAGCCTAACACAACTGAAGACCCTTGTACAGTTTTTTTTTTTTTTTTTTTAAGGTCTGATCAGACATACCTGAGCACAATTTCAACAAGGTCACAGGGAATTTTTGTACAACAGAGAATTTTGTGAATTTTCACAATTTTCAGAAACATATTCAGTAACAGAAAAAAATAAAAACTCAGTGCAACTACTCGCTGCTCTCTGGAGCATAGAGAGATTTTGAAATGACGATGAGACACCACACAAGAGTAATAATAAGGTAGCAACTAGATCATTTGCTAATTAAAATATAAAGTGTCACCTGATATATTTTTTTAAGAGGTGGTTCCTAATGCTTTTTCACCTTTCAAAAAAAGGTCCATAATTAAACAACATAAACATTTATGCTCGTACTTTTTTGTTCTTATATGCCCTAATATGTTGCCTGTGAAACAATACCACACTGAAAGTGATTATTTCCACCCAAAGAGCTATAGCGATAATATTGTTTTGATTTAAAAGATGGACAATAGGTGAAAAAATGGACCATCACAGAAGTATAGAAAAATATTACTCTACTTTTTTGTTTTCATATTAAAGTACATGTAGTTGTATTCACAGAAATAAATAATTTTCTAAATGAAATCACTTAAATATAGCATCAACAAAACAAAAGCAAGACTATTAAACACTTTGTAAGCTCTGTTAAACTAACTCGTGTTTATATATATATATATATATATATATATATATATATATATATACACTGACAAACACTACACTGAAAGTAATTTCATTTCAAATGTGTGTATACTCTTTTTTTGTAAGGGTTAACATAGTTTGTCGTGTCCACTAGATTTCTTTTTTTTTTTTCTGCAGAAGTGCAAATTACTCTTCGTGCTGCAAATGTGACTGATTACCCAGTGTTCACCACAATGATATGAAACCAGAGATCTTGCAGCACAAAATATTGCACACAGAAATACTTAAAATGCTAATGGTTGTTTTTACTGTCGTGAAATCTGTACAATATCTACATGTGCGCTCTGCCTCTTGTGCACACATGACACAACATCCGTTGCTATTCGTAATGAGTTTGTCTATGTCTTGCCCATTTTAGTAATGTGAGTGTGAACTGGTATTAAACAACTTCTTTGGGATACCTAATTACACTTCATTATCAAATTCATAAATAAAAAAAATTCAATAAAATAATGAAATCATACTTACAGTGCCCATCACACGCAACTTCAACGGTTTAGATTTCAATGCTACAACCAAACAACGGTGGTCAAAATCCAAACTTCTTAAAGTGATTAGCTATAACTAAAGGCATCCTGAATAATAAAGACTAGTGTGCAGGAAATGGAAGATTTTTCAGCAGTTGTTATGATTTCAAGGAGAGAAAAAAAAATTCTGAAATTTGGTTTGCGATCATTTTTAAATATCTCTTTGATATGCTTTTTTAAAAGACATTGTGTCACTTTGCCAGCAACTTTAACCGTGCTGACATTTTTACAAAATCTAATGAAACAAGTTAGAGTGTAAAAATGAACATTTTCAATATCAGTAATATAATAAATCAAAAATAAACAAAATGTTCAGGAACAGCTTGGCCAAATGTGCTAACATAAAAATAATTGTCAGTAAAAGCAATAAAAAGTCCGTAACCATCAGCTGGCATAACTGGTGGCTTTTCACTATCATTTCATGGCAACAACTCTAAGAATATGGTTTATGCATTTTAGATCACGATGTGTTTCATTATCCAGTGGTGTGTGTGTGTGTGTTTGAGTGAATGAATGTGTGAGTGACAGAATGAGAGTGAGACAAAGAGAGACATTCTCCCATAACTCTTAGTCCCCATTGACCTCCATGACCTTCTCTGCTATTAGCTCCTGAAAGGTGGAGAGCTGCTTCATCTGTTCTGTCTGCATGGAATGCCTCCTCATCAACTTCTTCTTCATCTTGAAATCCAGAACACGCTTTGGTGATGTGGGTGCTACGGGCAGAAGGATCTTGTTTCCAGAGTGCACGGGTGAAGAGGCCTTGCCATTGGTCCGGATGTCCGGAATGGGTCGCTGGGGGTTGACATTGAGTGGGGGAAGAAACCCAGGCCGAGTGTGTGAGATGTGGTCCAGTAGAAGTGTGCCAGAGCCTCTCCGCTCCAGCAGGCCAGGTGGTCTCCTCCTCATAGTGATGGGGGACACCGAGTTTGGGATGCTTTCTAAGGACTCCCGTGAGGAACTGGCAACTAATGATAGTGGTGAGGCATTGTACTTGCGCCGTTCTACAGACACACGACCAGAATCTGGAGAACCGGGAATGGACTCAGGACACAGGTGTGTATCCGACTCATAGTGTTCCATGCGTGTAAGTTTGGGGTGAGCCAGAGCACGATTGAGACCCGCATTCTCTTGTGACTC
The DNA here is from genome assembly GCA_011419295.1 of Clarias macrocephalus. Lineage (NCBI taxonomy): Eukaryota > Metazoa > Chordata > Actinopteri > Siluriformes > Clariidae > Clarias > Clarias macrocephalus. The sequence continues at coordinate 26,973 of JAAGKR010000794.1, forward strand.
AGGTGCCGTGTTTCTCCGGTACAATGATTGATGCTGCTGCACCTTGTCAGCCCAAGAGGAACCACAGAGGGCTGCACAATCTTCTGAGCAGGAGCGGTCAATCAGCTTTGGTGAGCAGGGGTCATGAGTTTCAATGCTGTGTCTGCGTGAGAGCAGTGGTCTACCTGGACCAGAGATTGACATGCCATTCATCTCTGACACAACCTTGTCCTCCTCTGCTAGGCTGCCCTCCAACATCTCGCCTCTCTCAGCCAGGACGCTTGGTGCAACTAGGCCCCAGGGCTCTGAATTCAGTCTTTTGAGAAGCTTACGTGGTGGTGGTCTCCTCTCACCCGGGGGCCTGTTTGAGGGCAAAGGGAGGGCAGAAGTAAGAGCAAAGCTGAAGATGCCTTCCTCCTCTTCTCCAGCAGGTGAGTTTGAGGTTCGGATCTCCACCTCTGATGGAGACATGCATGCCGGTGAGAGTTTGTCCACCACACCGGGTGAAGGCGGAGAGTTCAGGTACTGCTTGGTCTTCTTAGTACCTGATGGTGATGTATCTGTGGTTATAATGATCACCTCTTTGCCTTTGGCCTTACAGGCATCTAAAAGTATCTGCAGGGTTTCACGATCTCCTTTGTTGATGGCATGCATTAGAGCTGAGGACCCAGAGTAGTCTTTGAGACTTGGGTCTGCGCCATTCTCCAGGAGTAGCGACACAACATCTTTACCAGCCCGCTCAGCGCATGCATGCATCAAGGCAGTCCGGCCTGATTTATCAGGAATGTTTAGGTCAGCGCCTTTCTCTAAAAGGTAGCGTACCATTTTCTGCCGCATCTGCACATCATCATATCCTGCCATGCAGGCAGCCATGATAGGTGTCTCCCCTCGCTCATTGCCTTCATTGATGTATGCACCTCCCTCCAGTAGCAAACGGGCAAGGCGGAGCTTGCCTTGGAACACGGCCTTGAGCAGGGCATTTCCCTCTGTCCGCAGAGCCCCTCCATCACCCATAGTGCCGCCCTGTCTTCCTTTCTCGTTAACACGGCCAGCACATCTTCAGTGTGTTCCCGAACAACCTGTAATATAAAGAAATGCACAAGGTCTTATAAGGACAATTAAATCATTGTATTATCGCATGTGCTCTCGTGTGCACTCTACTCTGCGAAGTACACGGCATTACTCATGGCATTGCTTCAAATGAAAAAAACTCATTTATTAAATGAAACCTTTGCACATACTGTACAGTGTGTGATAAAGCAGAACTTAGTCTTCCATTATTGCCACTGCTCACATTGATCCACCACAGCGAAGCTGCCGCACCATACAATTCTCAAAATGTAAAAATACCTGAGGTAAAATCACAGACCTTATCATCTAGACATGCTTTTCCTTTAAAAATGACACCCAAATAGCTTGAAATTGAGGGGAATTTCTTTTTCATAGAAATGAAACCCGGCCTAAATATTAACCTTGCAAAATAAAAGAGCCTCATTCCTTTCCGAGGCTTCCGACAATGTCGGTTCGCTCTAGGCTTTTCAAGAATTTTGAATTATTAAATAGCATAATACATGCCATTGGTTAAACAATGTGATACAGTCGATAAAATGAGTGATCATTTGTGGTCAAGCATCCCAATACAAGAAAATCGGTAGGCAGGCAGAAATGGCAGCCACTTGGATCAAAGTAATTACTTGTTTATTGTATACAGGCCTTTTATCTAAGTGCATTCTTTAAAGTCTTTGTACAAGATTTATAGATGATGCCTTTTTGTACTGTACGTCGATCAAAAGCATGACATTAAATATCATCTACTGGTTTCAGTATCGTTTGCTTTGCCATATGCATTGCTCTATGTCCTGGAATTGTTATAAGCTTTTGCTCTATACATGACTTGAATACTGTAGGTAATGAAAATATATACAGTACCATGTACTCACGTCATATGCTGTATCATACGCTTTCATCCTTAATAGTTTTCCAATAACTTATCTTTTGACAGAAAATAGCTACTGTTTTCAATAGAAAACAAATATTATAGATGGACAATTTAAAGTTTATGCAATGTATGATTTATCGCTTTATAAATCTGACATTTAAAAGAATGCAGAGTAAAACAGGTATTTAAACAGAGAGAAGCCCAGTCATTTCCCACCTGCAGAGTCTGCTGGGCGGTAGATTTGCAGCAATCGTGGTTATATAGTCGGCACTCATTATCAATATCCCCTCTGCTGTGGCTACATTAATACACTGCATTAGCTGACGATGAACCAACAGCTGTCTGTGGCTGTGGGGTGAGTCAAAGCGCTGATTGTGATGATCAAAGCAATAAAGGCAGCATTCACAAATTGTGCACAGCTCTGAGAGTCTCGCATCAATCTGCGTTTGCGTAACAGAAAGCAGAGAGAGATGCTCATTGCACACAGACAAGTTTGATGTGGTAATTAGGAAGGCATTACTAGAACAGCACTGCAGGGTGAAAAGTGTGTGTTTGTGGGGGTGGGGGGGGGGGGAGGGCGAGCGAGCAAGGGGGTAAACAGAGAGAGAGAGAGAGGGAGATACAGGGTGTTCCTGTGGCTTGGATTTATTCAGGCTGATTTAAAATTCAATGTGACCAAAGTAAGCCCCTGGTAGATTTATACAGACAACATGTGGAGAAAGTACAACCTCCTGTCACAGAGAAATCAATTAATGGGATAGTGGCTTGGTAGAGATGACAGGCATGGGAGAGAGGAAGTGGAAAATTGGTGGGTCTGTATGTCATTTCACTGTGCCTTGTCACTGTGTGCTGGTACAGATATATAGTTCTACTCCTGGCACTGGCAGAGGGAGTGGATGAAGGGATCTATTGATCTGACGCCTGTCCACTGCAGTGCTGAAAACAGACTGCATAGAGAGAGAACTTTTCTGGTTTATACTTTATGCATATTTTTGACTTAATTTTTTTTAAACAATTTTCGACAATTTCATCGTTCTACAGTATGCAGATATATGTTTCTCGTCCAACATGATTTACCAGGATTATTCTTTCCTCTGCAACCTAAGCACGGTAGCCATTGTTAGGAAAATAAAAGAGGATTGAGCATTTGTGTGCCCATGTGTGCATATCGACAGCTTGTTTTCTCTCACACACATACTAATTCAGCAGATGCAGTGTAAGACCTGTGCTCCGCATCGCTGTGCTACACTTGTTGTCTATTCCTTGTTATTCCACACCAGTCTCAACCCTAGCATGCTTAATGAGCAAATGAGCACCATTTGCGCAAACTGATATGCTGCTGCGACCGAGAAGATGAGTAAGTGAGAGAGTGAGAGAGAAAGGCAAAGAGCAAGACAAATATCTGAGCATTTTAGATGCCAAAACTACACTGAAATAACAGTCCCTTCCTTCTGAGAAACTGAGATTCGAAAGTCTTTCTCTGGTTGCGACACACGCGGGAGTCAATTCAAGAAAGAACTCAAATCAGGACTGTGAATCAAGGGCTCTTGTGGTGAACCTTTTACACTGAACAAATTCAATTTCATCTAGCAATCTCTGCTATTCTATTTATCCCTGCTGTTGTCTTTTATTTACTATGGAGCTGAGTGGTCTCGCTCTCTCAGCTTGTTTAAATGATGATAGAGAGGTTGCAATCAGAAAGCCATGCTCTCAGCAGCAATAACTCTGTCCAGTAGACTGTCTGATCGTCCACTTTGTTAAAACTCGCACACTGTATCTGAGTTCCTAGATTAAGGCGGAAGTATCCATCTTATTTTTTTGATGCTTGTCTGTGTGGGCTTGTTCGAACAAAATGAATCAAACTGCAGTCAGGAGACACTCTGTACTGTCATCTCACACTGTCTCCACCTCTCTCAATGTCTCACTCTCTTCCTTTTTTGTTGTTTTGCCGTCAGTTCTTCAAACTCCCTCTGTCCCTGTCTGACCTGTGCGTGCGTGCGTGCGTGCGTGTGTGTTTGTGCGTGTGTGTGTGTGTGTGTGTGTGTGTGTGTGTGTGTGTGTGTGCGCGGGTGCGTGTGTGTACAAATTTATTTCTGTGGGAGGCAGTGAGATGTTTGACATCAATCAGAAGCAGACTGAGCTTGTCATTTCACACCAGTACGAGTGCAGATCTCCTGCAGAGGGATTTCTTATTTTAATTGAAATCCTCAATATTGCACTGGGAGATGTAAATGACAAGCTGAACATCTTGGCAAGGCTCCAGAGTCCTCCCTAATTCTCCTGGGTCTCTGAAGAACAGGAAATGGAATTGAATCTTACACCTTCACCCTCACACTTATAACACCCCATCCTCTCCGCAATGCTTTCCACTGAGCTCATGTGACTCTCCCGACCAGTGACGGTTCTCTTTGCTGCAGTTATGGTTGGGGGTTGGGGTGGGGATGCTGTGTTCGCGTGGGTGGATGCATTGTTAGAAATTAACAAGGAGTACAGAGGCCATCTCCTGCCCGCTATTCAGCTCATTAAATCTTGCTGCTCCATGCATATGCATCACTCTTCAAAGGCTCCATGGACTAGCCCTGAAAGCAGTGTCCATTTCTACAGCTCTTCCACGTGCTGCCATTGCCACAGCTGCTTCACCTGTTCTATTGTGCAGCAAGCCAAGGCCATGAGGGGTTAATGGGACTGGTGTAGGTGTATCCAACTTGATCTGGTGCCTTCTGGCATTCTGACCCAGTCATATCTGATGAATCCTTTCATCATTCATAGTGCTGCTTTAAGAAGGAGCACAGGTGCTGATGGTGATGGTTGTGCTGAACAGGAACGCATTTTCATGCATTGAGGTTAAGCACGGAGAGGCTGAGGCTCTCTCTTTATGCTGTCTTCATGAAAAAAAGAGTTATATGATCATATTAGAATGAATCTTAATTATTGGCTGTACACACCTCTTACGACATTGCTCAAAGCATGTGTTATAAAGGATTTGTTTGAATGGGTGCAATATGTTGCATTCTGAAATATATGGAAGTGTGTATGATTTTTAAATCTGTAAAAGATCCTATTTTTTATATGTACTGTAGGAAAGACTTTTAAGTTAAGTATGATTCTTTGATTTTTGTTTTTAACAAAATCTGACAATATTTATGGTTTTGCTTGGACATATTTGATGTTTTTTCTGGATTTCTGATTTCCTTTGGAAGAATTTGATTGAAGGACATTAATCAAATGTCCTTCAATCAAGGACATTTGATTAATTAAGTGATTACACTGTAAATCACTTAATCACAAAAGAAGTTTTAGGTAGCTTATAGTGTCATTTATTTAGCAATAAACCTATTCACCAGTTGGTTTTGTCAGCTGATGAGGTCATTTCAAATTTGCTTTAGTACAAATTGTCACACCAGCTAGATTTTCCACATTACTCATATACCACCCTGCACACTAACTTCAACTTAAAGAGCTTAAAGCCTAAATATATCCTAAAACCTAAATATAACTATACCTGTATATATCATCAAATGGGTCAACTTGTGTATTTTAAACTACTTCAGTTAGCCACACCAGGAAATCATGCCCTAAACCACAATACTGTTTAGTACAATACTGCCTATAAATGGATTTTTTAGGTCAAACAGACCCAGTCAGCTGAAACAGCTCAGTAAGTCTGTGAGGTGTGATCTCTGCTACATCCATTGCACAGGAACAGTCTATTAGAGACAGAGCTGCTTTGAGTACAGTATATTTTTAAGTAGGTCAATCTATCAACCAGTTAACCAACTAAAGAAGAAAAAAAACTGTTTAATGAATGAGTAAAGGATTCATTATTTTTTAAAATGTATTAATGTATTTTAATCTGATAAATATATACCATCCTATAAAAATAGACAGATTATTTTGTTTATACATAAAGTCAGATATTTCATCTCCAGATATTAACTTGAGATGTGCTAAACAACATAGAACATTGTACCTTTTATGAAAGAGCACTGGAACAGTATTGGATCAGATAGTCGTAGAAGAAATGACATAAATTATTTGGTTTAGGATCCCTGGCATCAAGTAAGTGACCCACTGAAAACATCAAACTGATGCATTCATCTTTTGTGGCGCTTTTTCAATCTTGCAAATTATTTTACTTGTTATCTTGGAGTTTGGAGTATCCCTTCAATCTGCTCTTTAGGATGCTCAACAGGATCTAGTTATTGATTTGACCAGTGTAAAACCTTCCACCTTTTTTCCTTGATTATATCCTTTCTTTTGTTAACAGTTTGGTTTGGGTCATTGTTTTGTTGCATGATGAAGTTTAGACTTCATACATTTCTATGTAAGCTGGAAAAATAGAATTTAGACATTTGAATTTTTATGAGCTGCATCATCAATAAAAATTAGTGAGCCAGTTCCAGAAGCAGTCATGCAAGCCCAAGCCATGACACTACCTCCACCATCCTTGAAACGAGGTATTTCATGGTTTCATTGTGAGCAGATGCGTTCTCTCTCCAAACATTGACCTTTCCATCATTTTGGTAAAGGTTAGTCTTGATTTCAAAATATCTCTGTATTTCAATTCAATTTTATTTTATTTATACAGTGCTTCTAGCAATTGACATTGTCAAAAAGCCACGTCACAGGTATAAAAGTACTGGATATAAATTCATTTCTTATGTCTAATAAGCAAGCTGGAGGCAAAGGTGGCAAGGAAACCCTCCATGGCACCCATCCTCATTTGGGAAATACCAATAATTAGACCATAAATGAATCTAAGGTTGACAGTGCAGATGTATAATAGATTATGTATTTTAGTTGATATAAAGTCCATTTTGTTGGGTTTACCAACTCTTGAGTGATTGAGACTTTGGTACAAAACTGTTTGTGGCAATTTTAGTCCTTAAACTATTCAAGCAATTACAGTCATAAGCTATCAAATTACTAGTATCGATGCAATCGAACCCATCTTGGTAGTTAAATTTAATGAAACTATGCAGAGATATCACATAAATCCAAAGGAGACCATATAGGACCATATTTCTTAATGATTCAATCTCTGGCCTTACTACTAATTGTTGGTTTGAATCTTGTAGTAGGTCCTTCATACGTCTTCTCTTGAACTTCAAATTATGGATTGTGATGCCTTCACCACTTCCCAGTAGAGGTTATTGATGATGGTGCTCACCGATTATTGAGTTTTTTCCTTATATATCACATAATGTTTCTGTCCTCAATTTCTGTTGTTTCCATTGGCCAACTTGTTTGATGTACATTCAGGGGTATTAATTGTTGAAATAATTAATTAAACAGGGCACACCTGGGCAACAAAAACACCTCTTAGACACTTGCTCCTATAATTTGGATCAGTTTAAAAATGGGCGGGTTTAAACAAAATATATCACATAATAGGTTGTTTAACACATCTGGATGTGCATATCAGGTAATGAAAACAATCAATCTAATGGGCTTTTAGAAAACACTGTAACTATAGGCCTATATGATCTCAAAGTATTCAGTAGGTTTTTACTTTCTTTAAAAAGACAACATACGCCATTAAAAACAACGCAAGTGTGCATGTTTGGGTGTAATTTGAAATGTGAAAGATATTGTGAACTTTATTATTATTATTATTATTATTATTATTATTATTATCAGTGTAATTATTATTATTATAATTATTATTATTATTATTGTTATTATTGTTGTTGTTGTTGTTGTTGTTGTTGTTTGAATGCCCTTTCCTTGCCTGGACATGAGCGTCGCTATCCACGGTCCTGAAAAGCTACTTGTGGTAAGCGACGCATTAAACTCAAAATATTTATAAGAACGAGAAAAATAACTAGGGCCTTGATGCTATTAATAGCCATAAACTGTCGAATCTGGTGTCGTACCAATTGCCAACGTCAGCTAGTCTCTCTGACGTCAGCTTCTTCTCTATTAACAGCCAAACAAAATGACGACAAACTCGCCTGATCGAAGCTATATTTATACAAAGCAAATAAACAATCGACTATACCAGATATATATTGTTTCTTTCCCCCCACAGTCAGGTAAAATTGCCTACTTTATAGAATGTTTATTTATTTGCCCTCATGTTGTGTTTCTTATTGTTTTTTCATTAGGCTAGATCTCTTGTATAAACTTAGCTTCATTCCATCACTTACATTCATTATCTAAAGTGCAACAAGCCTGTTTTGTGGCTTTTAAAACCTCAGTATCAGTGAATGCTCTCCTCATCCGCACTGTTTGTTCAGACACAGTGGAGACAAACTGGAATCACATGAATAGCAATAAATATGCTCTCTAAATATAGGACACCTGAAAATCAACAGTCCTGCGCTTCAGCAGAAACAGAGATAGCTCTGAAAACAGGAACAAACCTGCCTGCCTGCCTTTTCTCGAACTTCCAAAATTAGATTCTGCCTCAGCCAGCATGGGAGATAACGAGCTCCTCATCTACACCTGACTCAAACCAAATGAAGAATTTGGCCAAGAATTGCGCTATTCCTGTAGGTGAAACCCATGCTCCAGAGCATCGGCAAGCTTGGAGACATTACTCTTAAAGTGCTTTGAAGTGCTCTGGAATCAATGAACTATGATGCAAACAATAAGAAATTACACCATCATTTAATCCATAGGTGATTCTAAAGGCTAGGCGCACTACAATATGGGGGGGAAAAATAAATGTAAAGCAAGCACAACAATTCCGTTTGCGCACTAAATTAAGCATTATGGGGGGAAACCTTGTCAATTCCGTAAGATCCGCGTCGCAGTGTGACTTTTTTTCTTCCCTGCAGTCGTGCGGGCGGACGGTGTGGTTGGTTGTGCGCCTCTTACCGCGGCTGCGCTGCGCTGGCTAAACGAATTCCATCGGCGCGCCGACTTTTCCGCCTAAATCCGCTCGATGCGTGCGCTCCGACCCCAAATCCTCCCGTGCCTCCGTGCGCTGGGCGTTAATTAAAAGGGTGCCCGGTTTCCCCACATTGCTCCCGCTGTCTCGGCTGTGTATGTGGGGCTGCGGGGGCGGCCGGTGGGCAGCGGAGCTCCGAGTGATTTCCGAGCAGAACGGCGAGCAAACGCGCGCAGCCTATGCGGAGGGGGCGACACACTTCCTCAGTCTCATCATCATCATCACAGCCTATCTACTGCTGCCGCGGACTTCACACGATGGGCTTCCTCCTGTGGTGCAGATGCGCCTCTGCGCGTGCTTTTAGTTCTCAGGTCCTCCTTTATTTAATTAATTTTCTAGATTTGGTTCCCGATCTGTTACTGGGGTAGCTCCTGTAAGCATCCTGCTTGATGTGACCGCTTATTCCTGTATCTATGCCACATTGGAATAGAGTTTGTTTTATGAACACCTTGGTCATGCAAATGTTTTAAGCACAGAGACTTCATGTTTCTGCATGAAGAGCTATGCGTGTACTCGTCTTTGCATTGTGGTGCATGAATACATACTAACATCTCCTTTAACAAACTACAAAAAAAAAAAAACTTAATAGTTGTCTTTCTTGGCCTTTTTGTCTACGCGCCACACACACACACACACACACACACACACAAACACACTTTTCTCTCAGATACAAGAGTGGAGTGTCTGAAGGTGCACAGAATATGCAGCATTTTTTGCTGACATTCTGTCCTATCGGACACATCGTGCTGAAGAGAAGAGTGTTTTATGTTAAACATTTTGTTTTTATCATTTGTGGCCTAAATGCATATTGAGGTGCCCTTTACAGAAAGTAAGGGTGGGATACAATTCCCAGACTGCATAAATACTAACTCAGTGACTGTAGCTATTATAGAACACTGTTTCTATGGTAACAGATTCTGTGGATTCCGACAGAAGCGTTCCCACGGTGACATGCACATGCCGAGAAATGAACAGAGAGAGAGAGAGAGAGAGAGAGAGAGCACTGATCTCCCAGCTGAAAAAAGACGCTAAATCTGTGCTTTTTATAGCAGACCCAGGGAGCTATGTACACATACATTTATTTTTGACATATTTGTATTAAGAGGTCTTAAAATTCCAAGATTATACAAAATGCACTTTTTTTTACACCTCTAACGACAAGTATCTGGGTGCGAAGGGGTGTAAACTACAATCATACACTGTACCTGGCCACTCTTAGATGCTTTTTGTACTGACTGCATGCAGGATAACAATCCATATTAGTATCATTAATTATTTCAATTACTGACTTTTTATTAAGTATAAACCACAATATACAGTAATGCCTAAGCAATATCACATAAGAAGGAGTGCTGTTGTGAGGAATATTAGCACAGCTGTGATGCGGCTATAGGCATGAAGGCACAGCCAGGGAACTGAAAACATCACAGCCATGCTCATACTGTGTTTAGCACAACAGCACAACCGACTGAGTGTGATATTGCTTTTATAGAACAGTTCCACAAAGACCATTTATTATGATTAGTTTCTTTATTTAACCAGCTCTGAAATATCTTTCTATGACTAGCAGAACTAACTTATCATAGACGGCAGAGCTGGTGACCTACAGTTACTGATCAACAGTTAGTGAAATTAACAATGTGATGAGAATAATATGTGGGGGTAGTGGACAGTCCTGTAAATCTTGCAGGTTTCTCTTTATATTCCCACTTATTCCACTTTAGAATATCATCTCTCTTAACTTCTGGGTTCCAGGGCTTTCAATCACTTTTCCCACACACCAAGTAGGACTCATGATCAGGGGTTGGAAAGTAATTTGGGATTGAAATTTCAGCCTTGTATTAGAAGCTAGTTAGCTTTGTAGCTGTAAATAAAATGTCACAGATGGTTCAGAGGTAATTTGGAATGAGGCAAAAGCAGTTATTCATGAGACAAAGTGTATTTTAGGCTGGCATAACAAGATATGTTTTTTTTTTTTTTTTTTTTTTTTTTTTTTTTTGCTGAAAGTGCTTATGTGACTGATTTTGAATGTAAGTTTTGGCAGGCAGTTGCTCTCTCCTCAGTACAGACTTATGCTATCACCCATGCTGGTACCCGACAGTTAGTCTAATCAGTGGCTATTAGAAAATCTTTGATGCGCTGTTCTACATACTGTATAATTAAACATCCCAGTGCTGTTACTTTATTATCAACACTACAAAGCAAAATCCTTAGTCTTGAATGAACACCCAGAGTGTTGATTTAACACCTTCAGAGTACATTCGTGACCATTAGGTCATATATAAACACTTGGAGTGTTAAATCAACACTGGGAATTTTGCAGTGTACCATCCCATGGGAAGGAAGGTACCATCCTCCTGTTCAGTCTCAAGTCTCTTGCTGAATGGAACAGGTTTTCTTCTGGGATTGAAATTGACTTCATCTAAAGTATAATGCAATCAAACCTAACCAGTTTCTCACTACCTGCTGATGAAAAACATCCCCGCAACATGATGCACTTCCATGCTTCACTGTTGGGATAGTGTCTCTAGGCAATGAGCAATGCTGGGGTTCTGGCAGGCAAAATGTCAAATTTGGTCTCATCAGGCAAGAGAAGCTGTTTCTATTTGTTTGCTGAGTCTCAAAATGGGGTTTGATATAACCATACAAAATGTTGAAGAATAAAAATTATGTATGGCAATGCATGTGCATACTACATGCATTGCCATATGCATATGGTAATATTCATGGAAGTGCCAATCTTTTCATCATGAGCAATAACACTAACCTTTTTTGCACTTGTCCTAAATCTTTTAAATCCATTTATTATTTAAGTGTAGATTAAACCAGTGGTCCCCAACCACCGAGCCACAGACCAGTACCAGGCTGTGGCTGATTTGGTTGCACAGAAACTAATTTCAAATATTTTATATATATTTAATTTATTTTATATTTGATATACAGTATTTGACTATCAGAGTCTGCAAAGTGTTTTATTTTGAAAAAAATATCGTCTCCTATTCATTTCAGTCTGCACATCGCAGATGTGTTTAAACGTGCCACAAAAGCAATAAAAATCATGCTTACATTTTCAACAATGTATCTTTGTGAGACAGGGTTGTCTGCAGTGACAGCAACGAAAATGAAATTACGGAGCAGACTGGACATGAGGAATACACTTCAGGTGCCACTGTCCCCCATCCCTCCTAAATGGGAATGTCTTGTCACAGGGAAAAGGTTTGCATTTAGTGGGACCATCACTGGTTATCCAACAGGAAAATGACCCCAAACACATCTCTAGGTTATGTATGAGCTATTTGTCCAAGAAGGAGAGCGATGGAGTGCTCCATCAGATTCAATTCAATTCAATTCAATTCAATTCAATTCAATTCAATTCAATTCAATTCAATTCAATTTTATTTCTATAGTGCTTTTAACAATTGTCATTGTCTCAAAGCAGCTTCACAGAAATGAAAAGAAAATGAAAAAAATTATGGAAGTGTATATATGTGTAAGAAAAATGTGTATAGATAATGAGATTGTCCCTGATGAGCAAGCCAAGGGTGATGGCGACAGATGACCTGACCTCCACAATCACCCTATCTAAATCTAAAAGAGATGGATGGTTTGTTATTAATTGGATGGAAGAGTAAAGGAAAAACAGTCAACAAGTACACAACTCCTCTGAGAACTCCTTCAAAAAAACATTCCAGGTTTTCCAACAACACACCATTAAATGCACTACTTACGATTAAATGTCTCTCTGTCTCTTGCAGAACAACCTCAATTATCTTGACCATTCCAGATTAAAGCTGCACATTCCACAGAAACCTTTTGCTACAGTAGATCAGCTAATCTGTCATCTGTCCTTATCTTCCTGGACCTCAAAGCTTCATTTGACTTCTTTTGACTATCCTTACAAGCCTTGAAATCTGTGGCACATTCCTACCTATTGTTCTGTTGTATGAGGTGACATGCAGGTGATGCACATCTGCGCCACTCAGACTCTCTACTGGTGTCCCACAAGGCTTAGCATTTGGTCTTCTTCTGTTCTCCCTCAATACCTGGTCTATCGGTAAGGTCATATCCTTGCACAGCATTTCAAACCATTGTTATGCAGATGACACAACTCATTCTCTCCTTTCCTCCCTCACACACTCACGTTTCCAACCGGATTTCAGCATGTCAGGCAGACATCTCATCCTGGATGACAGCTCATCAGTTGAAACCAAACTGCTGTTCATCCCAAGTGATGCACTTCCCTGTCAAGATCTTATGATCTCCTGGACAGCAATTGGATTACTCCTCTGGACAATCAACTGTCATTTTCCCCACACATTGCTAACCTTACTCGCTCTTGTTGACATCATCTTTACAAAGTCAAAAGAATTTGGCCATTTCTCTCTACACAGGCTGTTCAATTCCTTATTATCTCAAGACAGGACTACTGCAACTTGCTCCTGGCCTCTGTACAATTCATTTTCTGCAACTGATCCAGAATTGTTTCATCCTTCCTAAGTTCTCCCACACCACCCCACTTCTCTGCTCCCCGCACTGGCTTCCTGTAGTTGCCCAAATCAAATTCAAAACACTGATGCTTGCATACAAAGCTAAAAATGGTCTAGCACCTACTTACAGTACCTCTCAGCTCCAATCACACCTCGCACCGCACCACGTTCCCTCCAATCCTCCAGCTCTTCTCGACTGGTCCCACCTTCTCTCCGTGATCGAGGAAGTCATGTATTGTGACAGAATTATGATCGTAATGTGTCAGAAAAGTCTGTATGTCTGTCTGTATGTCTGTCCAGCCGATTTTGTCACAACATCACGCAAAACTGGATAGACCAAATTTAATAACATTTTGGCAGTCCTTCAATATTTGCCTGAAATTAAATCTGCCCCATAGATGAAATCAAAACAGTGACTAAAGGGAATGTTATGAGCAGTTAGAGTAGCCTTCTACATATATACCATTATGTCACAGTATCCAGCGCTTTTGTTGCACAAATATAGCGCTCTTCCCCTTGAGGTAAGCGTGGCTATATGCGTTACTCAATAGAGCCAATCAATTTTTGTTTAGTTTAGCAATAGGCTATAGTTTACTATAAATACACAGAGTATGCTGAAGACAAAGAAACAACTGTAATGCCCCTGCAAAGTGTCCAAACCCTCATGAAACACAACACAGCATGGCTTACTCCAAAAAAGCCAAGTAGACCATGAAAAATTAACCTTGCACCATAGATGTAATCAAAAGATTGAGTAGATGAGAAATTATTAGCAGTTTGTGTCAGATTATGAACTTGACGTTTTGACAGTACTGCATATGCAACTGTGGATGCAGCTTAAATCGACTGCTGGACAGAATTTAATTAATCTTTTTGCAGTACTTAGATATCCGCCTGTTTAACCTGCACCATAAGTGAAATCAAAATGTTTAGTAAAAGCGATGTTGTGAACAGTTATGTTCAATCTACTTTAAAATAAGCTAGTATTAATAAACTTGCTCAGTGTAAACAAACATCTGCACCAATAGATATTAATGAGAAAAGCTAAACCAAATATTTTTACTGGGATTACTTAATATTTTCACAGCTGAAATAACAGTTCTAAAGTGGTATAAGTCAATTTTAATAACTCTGGGGTTGTTCTAAGACAAAACTTTATCTTTATTTGATCTGCTTTTTTAAATTTCTCATCATTGATTCACTATCTGATTACAGAACAGTGAGTGAGTATTTGGATAACAACAAAAGAAGTAAAACGTAGCATAAATAAGACTATAAGGCTATAGGTAAATAAGGCTATAAGATACTCAACCTTACAAAATTTAATTTCTTTGTATTAATAAGTTAGGCAGAGAGTTCTGTTGTACACAAAGACAGGCAGACATGTACATGGGCTTCAATGTGAAATAATAATATCACTGATTACATTAGCTTATCAGCTTAATTTTATCTTTAAACTTTTAACAATTTCTACAAACTTATTTTCCGTCAACAACAGGTACTATTGCTAGTTATTATTATTATTATTATTATTATTATTATTATTATTATTATTACATAATATTATTTTGTTATACAATGCAGTACAGTAACCTTTCATTTTCATTGGTGGAATCTCTTGCTCATGTTAACTAGCATTAACTGATGGTTCAGATGCAATTCGGGACTTTCGGGAAGCAGTAAATAAGGAAACAAAGTCCTGTTTAGCACAACATCAGCAGATGCGTGTTCTTGGTTAAGGTGCTGTGTGACTGGTTTTTGAATGTGGGTTTGGGTTGGCAGCTCCTCCCTTCACTTTCTATTAATGATACACAGTACCTGACCGTACCATTCTACTTTCCCCCATGCATATGTCATCAACAATATCCAGAGGATAACCATTCCTGTGCTCTGTGGGTTTCCTCTGGTTTCATCCCATAGTCCAAAGACACGTAGATTAGGCTAACTGTCATTCCTGAATTGCTGGTATTGTGTGAATGAGCTCGTGAATGTACGAATTTGTGTGTGCCCTGCAAAGGACTGCCAATGGTTATACCCCATATTGTGCCCTAAGCCTCCTGGGATAGTCTCCAGGACCCCCATGACCCTGTATAAAGCAGTAAAGATGATGAGTGACTGGGTGAGTGTATTTGACTTGTGCCAAAATAAAAAAGTGCAAACCATTTTATAATTTATAACTTTTTGGACCTGAATACTGGTGTAAAGAAATCTCAGCATATCCTTTGTACCATGTTTTGGAACCATATCAGAAATCTGATTTTTAAGCAGCTTAATAAAAAAAAAAAATAAAAAAAAAAAGCTTTGCCTTGCAGAAGTTGTTTACAGGTGATTTAGCCTTTATACAGACTTGATGCTAATAGCTGCTATGCTTGCATTGCATTAAGCTTGACGTTCTCAAGTGCGCGCACATGGTTCGAAGGAAGTGAAGGAGCAGACAGTTTCTGATTGGCTGTGCTGTTTGGGGGCGGGACGTGTGTCTACTTCCGCTGTGCATTTGTATTTACGTTTGTTTGGCGCGGAACTTCGTAGCCGGCTTAACCGTTCGTTAATATCGCGCATCAGCGGCTCGCACACATTTTAGTTATGACTGTGTAATTAACACGATGTGATTTGTATGCATTATTAACACCACCTGATGAAGTGGTGCTGCGGAGCGACACTTACAGTAAAGCTAGCATGCTTAGCTAACCGGCTAACTCTTTAGATAGTTTGTTTTGTTCTCTCTTTTGTGTTTGTACTTAAAATACGAACTTCTTGTAGACTCCACGAACACCAGGCACTGGAATTAACAGTAAGTTCAGATGTGTATTTCACTTTAGTGCTGTATAGGTTAAATATATTTCTACTCCGTTGGTTTGTGCACGGCTTTAGCCACTGTTCTGTGATGCACAAGTGATACCGTCAGCTCCCAAAGTATTGGCACCCTTCCTAAACACGAGGGCACGTACAATATATGGACAAAAGTATTTTTCTAAACGTCCAATGACATCGTATCCAATTACACATACTTTAATATAGAGTTGAGTTGTTTCCCCCCTTTTGCAGCAGGGCCTTCCCCAAACTGTTGCCACAAAGTTGGAAGCCTATCATTGTCCAAGATGTCTTGGTATGCTGAAGCTTTAAGATTACCCTTCACTGGGGATAAATGGCCCGAATGAAACACCTGAATACAATAATTAACAGATTTAGCCAAATACTTTTGTTAATATAGTGTGGATACATGACCCAAGTAACATGCAAAAAAAAAAAAATCCTTAATTATTTGCACTACAAATACTACAAATAGTCTTTCTTGAAGGTGTCTGTGCAGAGAATAGAAGCACTGAGGATCTTCCCTTATTGGTCTCTTGTATCTGTGTAGTTCTAAATCATATACTATATAGGCCATGAGTCAGTGTCTGGTTTAAATCCATAAATAGTTATACAGTGGCACAATTTCTGGTTTGTCTCTGTCCTACAGAACACAGAATTTGCTGATAATGTGCTTTGCGCATGATTCGATGGGGATGTTTGTCTCAGAATATGCAACCCCTAAATCCTCCAATAAATAGGTTATAATTAAGTACCAATAGGCTATTTTACGCTAGTTTCTTTGTAGTTTACATTAAATAACAGAAAGTAATATATTGCATACTGTATGTTGCCTTGTGTTAAATAAAAATTTAACATTTTGTTCTTATCTGTTTACAGTATCTATCTGTATTTCATTGATTAGTATGAAATACATCTTCTTTGACTCGTAAACACTTTTTTTATAGAAGTGGCGTTCAGTATTTGTCTAATGATACAACTCTAAAAATCAGCTAAACCACGCAATTCTGCAAGTGTTCTCATGAAGGGTGCCGATAATTCTGGATATTATACTACACAATGTCTAAAAAGTCAGGAACCAATGAGATTACCAAGAAATCCAAAAAAATTACTCTTTTATCCAATGTTAATGACCTTTTTACCTGTAAGAAAGGAAGAAATATAAACACTACTTGAATAAGTAGATAAATAATGCATGTGTATGCATTATTGTTTATACAACCTGTAACATGTCTTTAGTTACACTGTCATGACATCTTTGGTCCATTATCAGAAGCTGCACGTTGATAGAGGCTGAATATGAGCTGAGAATGGCAGGGCGAGGGCGTGCCAGAGGACGAGCTCAGCTCAGTTTTCCTGTGGAGGCAGTGGGAATAGGCAAAGGAGAGAACCTTCCACCATCCACTGTCCAGCCTACTCCACTATTTCCTGTGAGTTACATACAATGCCCAATGCTGCGCATACATTCACATATTTTACTTTACTACAGCATGTAATTAAGTTTAACTGTGAAAAAGAACATCAGCACCAGCATCTGGCTAATAAAAAAGTATGACTCCCTCGGACTGGGACTCAGTATTAAATCTTAACTAGTTGAAGGCTTTAAATGCTCTGGATTTCTATGTAATGGATATGGATATGAGATATATGAAAGAGTGTCTGTGAATACATTATGAAAGACATGATAGGTTGCTTATGAACACATAAGAACTAATGAAAGAGTTGTACAATTTGTGACAAAACACCTGATGTTTTGAGGAGCGTGTTTCATTTTTATACCTAAGCAATGTCACATGAGAGGGAGTGCTGATATTTAACACATGAGCACAACCTGAAGTGTGATATTAATTTATAGAACAGTTTAACAGGCACCATTTATTATTAATAGATTATGATTTTGTTTGTTTATTTAACCAGTTATTTTGCTCCGCCAACACACAGCCTTCCGTGCCTGCCGCATCTTACTAACCGCTACTAGAGGAGCTGGTGACTAACAGTTAGTCACTAACACTGACTAAGTCACTAACAGTTAATTAACAGGGGTGAAAGTAGTTTTATATTCTTACTGGGACTATGTAGCCAAAAGCTGAGGAGAATAAAATATGGAAGCAGTGGACAGTTCTATAAATCCATTAAGTTTTTCTTAAAATTTTTAGAATATCAGCACTGATAACGTCTGGGTTCCACAGTTTAATCTCTAGTAGTGTTAAATGAAAAGTTGATGTATAGAGTAGAATCCTTTGCTGCACACACCAAGTAGTGCCTACATTCAGGGATTAGAGAGAGGTTTTAGATCCAGCCTTGTCTTAGAAGCTAGTTAGCTTTGTAGCTTGCCTTGGTCGTAAATAAAATGCCTTGGAGTCAATTCGGAATGAAAGTTTTTTTAAATGACCTAGCGATATCAGATTGTTACTGGGCTTAAATGTGGATTTTTACATGTTGCTGCTCTCTCCTCAGTACTGTGGACTGTACTGACCTACTTTCACTCATGCGGTCAACGATTGTGGAACACCAAGGACGCAGAGTGATACATACTGTATAGTTAAACGTCCCAGGGCTGTTTCCATGCATTATCACCAGTAATGGAATGCCTCTCATCCAGTCAGAACTAACTGTTAAATAAATTGTGGATAGATACATTTACAACAGGATACAACAGGATACATTTACAAAGAACTAGACTATGCTTCTAAAATAGTAATAAAAAAGTAGATAAGTAATACAAATAATACATTATATCAGTTACAAATCAATCAGTCAATCAATCAATCACTCAGTTCTCACCTAAACATCACATAGGAAGACAAACTGCTGAAAAAAAAACTAAAATATTAACTCCTGAGCAAAGAACAAGGTAATAAATTTCTCTCAGTAGGAAGGCTTGGTGATTTGATCATCACTTGGTTTCACCACTGAAGTGAGGCTTCTTGACTTCTAGCTGATGATGGGAACATTCTCACCATTTAATCACTTCATGACTCACATGTGTAGCATCATGAGACTGACCTGACACTGGGTTCTAGAGATGTCATTCATCCTCAGTAATTGCTTCTTTCTCTTTATTCGGGTCTCTGTGGCTCCAATTTGTTTAAGTTTTAGCAAATAGAATAAGTAACATTAATTTGATATTTTTTGTAGGCAGATGCAAACAAAGCACAATAGATAAAATGATCAAAGTTCCAGTGACATTGCTAGCTAAAAAAATTATAACATCAATTCTCCTTTCGACATGGAGACTGAAAACCTGTAACCTAACTAGCAAACCCTGAGTAGCTATGTAGAGTACCAGTCAAAAGTTTGGACACACCTTATGAGTCTTCTAATTCAATATTCTTTTGTTTTGTGATTGTGCACAGGAGAGGTTAATTTAGAGTTACCAGCCTCAAAAATCACCAATTAACAGCAAACACATCTCAAAATCAGCGGTTCAATTTAGATTATTGCATGTTTTGAATGCCTTCAGCATTGTTTTACAAAGTAAAAATAAATAAATAAATAAAAAATCAGGAAATACCATGGAATTAGGTGTGTCCAGTCTTTTGACTGGTATTGTATATAAAGTTTTTTTTCTATAAAAATTGGGAATCATTTCTGTCACATCAAAACACAAGTGAGTAATAAGGTACATACTGTAGTGATTCACCTCTTCACTTCTTGCTTGCTGGTTGAGAATTCTCAACCAAATGCTGAGTTATCTTGTTCTAGCAGAATTTAACCAAATGCCAGCTGTTTATAGCAACTGTGTTAAAACATAATTTAAACAAAATATTAAATGATATGTAAACTGCTCAACCCAGGTACTGTAGTTAACCCAGGATGGTTTAGAGTTTGCCCATGAGGATTGGCTGGTGAGTTGCTCCAAGCTTCCTTTAGTGTTTATAATTTTTCTTTCTTTTTTTCAAAATGTGAAAATTAGTTGAATGTTTTTTTTCTTGTTTCTTTTCTACTGAAAGGCAAAAAAATATATAAAAATCTGGAGTGCGTAAGACTTTTGCACAGTACTGTATGTTGTTTTACTAAAATAACAGTAATACTCATTGTTAATGTGAATGTTTGGAGCCTCTCCACCTCCCTGCCAAATGCTGGTCTCTTGTATCTGTGTAGTTCTAAATCATATACTATATAGGCCATGAGTTAGTGTCTGGTTTAAATCCATAAATAGTTATACAGTGGCACAATTTCTGGTTTGTCTCTGTCCTCCAGAACACAGAATTTGAAGGAAAGCAAAGAGAGTGAAGATACACTGCATGTTAAAAACTAGGGACTACAAAATATGGGTAATAATAGTGTGCATATATAAAGGTGTTGAATATGATGCTATAAGATGTGATAAATGTGACTGGCTATGATACAGAACATGAAAACATGAAACAAAAGGAGTTTGTTATATAAGGTTTATTTCATAATGTAAAACTATTTTAACAAAAATATTTGTTTAGAAATGTGCACAATAAAAAGATCAACATCCAGACACCATCCTCATGTAGTGAAGGCAGAGCGGTCAAGAGGGTTTTATTATACCTGGCAAACGA
>JAAGKR010000794.1:48260-161201 GCA_011419295.1 Clarias macrocephalus
TGGCTATGATACAGAACATGAAAACATGAAACAAAAGGAGTTTGTTATATAAGGTTTATTTCATAATGTAAAACTATTTTAACAAAAATATTTGTTTAGAAATGTGCACAATAAAAAGATCAACATCCAGACACCATCCTCATGTAGTGAAGGCAGAGCGGTCAAGAGGGTTTTATTATACCTGGCAAACGATACACAAATGTAAGTCTAAAATCATAGTCAGCATGCAGGCAAAGGTCAAAGCATCAACAAACAGCATTAACTAGGGCAGACAAGAGCAAGATGGGGAAACCACTAACAAATTCACAACCGGGGGAAACGATCAGAAAATCAAGGTTTGATAATGACTTGTGGGAAAACACAGCATATCGTTCACAAAGTCAGTGTGGAATAAAAGTCCTTTTGCATGAAATACGAGAGGGTTTGTAATAGTGGTGTGTTGTAGTCCATATGAATTCATGAATTCATATGGTCATCATTGCATACCATGCTGATCCACACTGGGAATCAGTTTAACACAGATTATGGCAAAGATATGACGCCTCATCAATATTCCTTCTAGATGAGAAATAAAAAAAATGGCACATCATAACACACATAGACAGAATCTCAGATCACTTATTCAGTACTTATGGTGTTGTTCCCAATAAGTAGTGCACTATATGTAGGGCACGCCATTTGAGATTCAACAACAGAAGAAAATGCCATGGAAGAACAGAGACAAAAGTAACACTGCAGATGTAAATGTCTGCCTTCGCATAAGACTTAGAGCTATTCTTACAAGTGTCTTAGTATTTCAAAAGTAGTTTTTACTTTTGCTTGAATAGATTATTAAATGGCAAACTTGACATTGAGTCATTTTGTTTGAGATCAAACAACAGACATACCTTCATTTTTGTTACAGATTCAGTCTCACATTTTTTTCTCCCTGTTTGTTGCCTTTGTCATCATGTAATATATATAAAACTATTTAAAGCCTTTAGGCTTGTTTTAGAAGCTAATGGAATTAATTGCAAGGTAGCCTACTGCCAGCAAACAAGATACAAACCCCAGCCCTTAAAAATAGTTCCCTCAGTTCAGAGAAACAGAATTAATTTACCTTAAATAACTTTTGTTTTGTCTAGTGGTTTTTATTTCAAGCTTGCCTTCAGCCTTGTCTTAATTATGTAACATGTTTGAAATGAACACGAATGAGCTAAGCATTCTGTCTCACCGTACTACATTTTCACTGTAAGAGGAAGTAAACGAATAAGACGTTGAAAATGAACCATAAGAATGCAACAGTTATGTTATAGGTGACTTACAGCACATATGGATAGACACCTGATTACTATGTACAGTATTTATTATTTTATACAATAGACTTACCCCAAAATGTGTATTTTTTATTTTCTAGTAAATTGTTGGTTGTTTCTTATGACACCCTGCAGAGCATCATGTTGCTCAATACTGCAATTCCGAGAATTTTTATGAATATGGCTGTAATTATTGTCATGGTTAACTACTGGACTTCATGTATCTATGTTTTTCATGTTAAACATAATTTTCTCTTTCATGTTGTTTAAATGGAAAGCCATTGGAGCACAAGCCAGTGCCATTACAGACAGGAGAAGAAGCAGAATATATGCTAGCTCTGAAGCAGGAGTTCCGAGGTGCCATGAAGACTCTGCCTTTCTACGTACGACCTGCTGCACCCAAGAAAGGTCACTGATTCTCCACTCAGCAATATATCACAACTCATTACATCAGTTACAGTTTTATCATTAACGTATTAGGCAGAGATGAGGCCATTTTCATGGGGGTAGGTCACGAGGTTGTAAATCTTGTCATTCTACAGTGCAGTTTTCATGATGGAGCTGACAGTGGCTGGTTACTGACCTAAATTGTGTGGACAGTAATTCATTTAGCATTTTAGCTTTGGTTTATGATGATACACTAGCAAGTTTATAGGAGAGCTCTATTTACAATTTGTAGATATATTTTATACACTGAAAGTTGTCATGCATTACAAATATACATTTGTTGTTTATTTTATAAGCAGATGGTTTCATTTCCTTTTTTAATTTCTTTTGGCAGATGTGGAACGTTACTCTGACAAATATCAGAATATGGAACCATCTGACAACACCATTGAATGGAGCCCAGGTAGATGTTTTATTTGAGAATGCATGTTCCCTAACATGACAGGGCTGAATATTTTGCTGAAACTTGATCTGCGGTGTTATTAAGGGATGTCGCTGAGGTTTGTTCCATTGGATCATCATTCCCATGGAGCCTGAATTGACACGAATAATTGAATGACAAATTACCATGAAGCGAGGATTGGTTCTCAGCACACTAATTAAACGCCTTATCTTCAACAAAGCTCTGGCTGTTGAGAACAGTACTACAATACAGACACTGTTAGATCTGCGTATTTGTTTATGTACTGCCTTAATATTCAAGTCAAGGCTATATTTCTATTCCTCTCATCATAGTCAGAGGCAATATTAGGAATAAAATTTTGGTCCCTAAAGTCTCAAGGTTACACACTGTCACGTAACAGTGATAAACTGGAGGAGGGACAATAAATACATATAATAAACAATACAATAAGCAATATAATAAACATGTATTGTTAAAGATGTTAATTATGTAATTAATGCTATATATGAACTATGTATTGACATTCCTATTATATTATTCCTATTATTAGTATATATTAATAGTCCTAATGCATTCATTGTAATAAAAAAATTAATAAATAATTAATAATAAATAACAAATAAATTTAGAAGTGGAAGTAAAATATCTGCAGCTGAATAAATAATAAAGAAATTAATGTGAATGGTTTCCAGCATAGTACTCTTTTGATTACATGGTCGGTTGCTACATTAATTAGAGTTTTTATTGTTATTTTATTTTTCATCTGTAGTCACACATTACTCTTATTCCCTGTAACATATAATTATTTTGCGTTTTGGTAGGCAAGTCTCAGGCAAGTTGGAGCATGTTAAGATGATTAGACCAGATATTTTGTCCTTAAATGATATCACTGGACAACCAGACACAGTTGTTACACATGTGTTGCTCACAACAGCTTACTAAAATCATAATCTTATATAAATTTATAATTATATTATTATATTATATTATAATTTATATGTGTGTGTGTGCGCACATGTGTATATATTGTATATCACATCACATTTTCAGTTTACTAAAATTATAATTTTATATGAATTGTACATATATATCAGTCCCAGGATGACTTCAACATCCCTAATGTGTGTGTAACGTTCAATGTAGTGTGTCATTCTACAGTGAATCACAAAAAATCTAAGGATTTAGCTAGGTTTTCACAGACATTTTACATTTCACATATATGCAGAGACATCCAAACAAATGTACATACACTTCAGGAAAAGAAAAATACAATGATGTATATTATATTAATATAATATTATAATTATTGTGCTGAAATATATAAATCTTCCTGTTGTGTGTATACATTTATACATAAATGTATAGATATATATGTATGTATTATATATAATATACACACTACTATTTAGTACACACTACTAAATGTATATATTATTTATTTATTTATATATACTGTCATAATTTCTTTGCTTTTGTAATATTCCAATATTTTCCTTTTTGTTTTGTTTTTTTCTAGACTGGAAGCGTTTGCCGAAAGAGCTGCGTGTGCGGGTGAAAAGGCCTCCGAGCGAGAGTTAGTGAGCTGCATTGTGCTCAACATCCTGAACAAACACTTCCATGCATGCAGAATCAGGCTGATTAGCAGCTCTACTTTCTGCTCTTCAGAGAAACAATCTAAAGCCACACCACAGTAACACTGCACACTATATTGGTGGGAAAGCTGCTTCAGTCTCACAGGCCGCAGAGGATACACACAGAGCTTTTAGACAGAAATGATGTCAGCCTTTAAATACATTTCCTTTGTAAAGTGAAGTCCTCTGCTTGTTAGCAGTGTGAATTTATAAGTTGCTTTCCACTGCAATTGTGTGTCCTTTCACAGCACTCAGGCCTTTCTGTAGCCACACATCTTTAAAGAGGGTAAATGGCATAAATTAGAGCACATGGAAGAGGCGGCCTTGTCTTCTTGTCTTTAAGTGTGGAAGGTAGGCTCTGACTCATTGCTGTCTCAGGGGAAATCAGGAAGACAGCACTCTGTGCCATTACACACACCTTCAAAATGAAAGGCTGCAGACAGAGTGGTGAACGATGCAGAAAACAAGAGGTGTAGAGAACAGTGTTTTCTCAGAACATTGAGAGGGAAGCATGCATTAACTCATTAGTTATCTACCTTTGTTATGTATCTTATTTCTTTATAACATTTTAAAAAGATACACCTCTATAAAATAAGATATAAAATATAATATATTCTAACCTGGTGTGCTCTATTTACATGACATTTAGAAAAGGACTATATTACAGACAAAATGTTTGCACAACTTGCTTATTACAGTCTGTAAATGCATGTCATTCTTCCCATTTGTTCAGTGTTGATTTTTATTATCAGTGGTAATGCTTGTTTTTCCAGCCTAGTGCTGTTTGATGCTAACAGAAGCTGTTTACACATTATCGTTTTGTCTGCTATCTTGAACTAAGCATAGATACTCATGTTTTTGGTGAAATGTGTGTTTTTAGGAAGTGCTGTCATTCCCAAAACCAGGAAACAGCCAGAAGTGGATAAAGATATCATCAGCAAACTGGAGGTAGTATTCGATTATGCTATCATATAAACAACTTGCACATTATTTGTTATTCTATAGTTAAATCAAATAAAATCTGTCTACACATCATAGAAAAATAATTTTCAATGGTCATATATTTTGGCTGGTAAATAACAATTAGTTAATGAATGACCAATTCGTTTTCACAAATTCTGTCAAATATAATCCTTTAGACGCTGGAGAAAAAAGAGGAGGAGGTGAGTTCTGATGAAGAAGAGGGTGAAAAGAAAAAAGCAGAAGATGAAGAAGCTGAGGGGGAGGAGGAGTATGATGAGGAAGAGTTTGAAGAGGTAAGGTTTCCATAGTGGCCGACAAGATAATGATCATGTATGTGACGTGTTCCTGTTCCAGTCTAGTGTATGCGTGTGTTTTATGGTTATTTGAACAGGAGACAGACTACATCATGTCATATTTTGAAACTGGAGAGGATTTCGGTGCAGACAGTGATGACAATATGGATGAGGCTGTTTACTGATGCAGAACTGCAAAGCCACAAATGATAAGCTGAGTGAATCTGAATCCCTCACACATTAAAGAATGGCTGGATGGCTGACGATTTCTCTGGGCAGCTGAGTTTGTTATACAAAAACACATGAAATTTTCTTCACAATGAGATTGGACATGATGTGCAACCTATGGGCGGAGTGCATCAATCCTAAAATACTGTAAGATATAATGAACTTTACTCAGTTGAGGTTTACTTACAAGCACACAAAAAATAAAGTTTTAAATGTACAATAATTAGCCAATTTTATGAAGATGTAACGTAAACTCTTGTTTAAACAAGCACCATAGATTTGATCAATTGAGATTTTGCAGTGTATGAAAATACATGACATGTTCTAAAAGAGATTTGTAGCCAGGTAGACTGATATCTGTATATTTTGTTTCTCATTAATAGTGATTTTGGATTAGTTTTATCATTTTTATTGTCATTTTAATTGTTAAACAGAAAACAAGGAGCACAATTTGTACACATTTTAAAGTTTTATACAATGTTGTTATTTGAATATTAAATGCAGTTTTTGGCTAACACTTGAGTTGATTATTGAGTGCATTTTACAATATAACACTCGATATATGCAAGCTTGAGACATTGAGATTATTTTCTCTTGCTGTAATAGTAATAAACACCTGTGGTATCAATAAGTCTGTTTATATCCCAAATAAATGATAATGAGCCTAGTGATTTAGGTTTGATTTATGAATAAATGTGAAATACTTGAGTAGATTAATTGCAGAATCCTTAGTCCCGATACAGAAGGAGGTATTTTGGACACAGTGATCCAGTTGATGCAAAGTGGCCTATATGCTTCATTAATACTTAGACACGGCATCATACTGAACTAGCAAACTGCCATTTCTAACTCATCTTCACTATGGCGTGTGTTGCATCAGAGATCATTTGTGCGCTTAACAATATTTTTGGCTCTACATTGTCTAACAGAGCATTTGTTATCACAAATTGTGAATACATGCATTTGCACTCAAAAGTTTGGGATCATTTTCTAACTCCATTGTCGTCCCTGATTTTTTATATCTTTCTACATTGTAAAACAATGCTGAAGGCATCCAAAATATGCAATAATCTCCTTTGAACAGTTGATATCTGCACTCATGATAGTGCAGATATCTAATCTGAGGTGCTGTTAATTGGTGATTTTTGAGCTTGGTAATTCTAAATGAACTTCTCCCCTGCAGCAGAGGTAAGTTTTAGTCTTGCTTTCCTGGGATGGTTTTCATGAGGGTCAGTTTCATCATGGTGCTTGATGGGTTTTGCAAATGCATTTGACAGTACTGTTCTTACAAGAACGGTTCCAGAACAGCTGACCTTCTTGTCTTAAAATAACGACTGGTGTTGTTGTTACATAATTACCTAATTCTATATGTGTTATTTCATAGTTTTGAAATCCCTAGCATTGTGGTTGAATTTTTAAAGTGATCCCAAACTTTTGAGTAATCTCAAACTATATTTTATATATTTATCGTTTAATCATTCAATTTTGAAATGTCCTCTATAGATATTACTTCTGACATTTTAAATTCAACATGAAAACTCATTTATATGATTTTATGAGGCATGAAAATCCATAGTAGAATCGCAGTAATACTGAACTTTAGTGGCATCTTTTATTCATTAAAATAAGGTTGCTAGTTCAAGCTATTGTATGTTACACCAAATAGGTATTGTATTTAGGGAGCTGCTAGATGTAATATCATGTTCTGTGAAAGTGATGTATGGAATTATAGATTGTACATTATATATTATATAAAATGTTTGTAGACACAAGACCATCACATCCATTATGATTTGTATACTGTAGGATTCACGGTTCCCTTCAGTCGTACTAAGAGGCCCAAACCAGTTCCAGCTTGACCATACTTCCAGGCAAAAATTGGTCCATGCTTTGCCAAGGTTAGTGTGGAAGAATTGTCCTCACTAATTCTTTTGTGGCTGAATGGACAAATCTCCACAGCCATGCTCCAAAATCTAGTTTAAGGCCTATTCATAGGAGTTGAGGTAAAGAAGGAGGTGTAATGGGATGTTTAAAAAGCACATAATCTAAAGATTATGTAATTAATGATTGTTCAACTTTTATAACATATTAAACAATCAGTGTAATAACAGCAGTTAAATGGAAAATCTTCCATTTAAATTTTCTCATGAATTTATTTGTAACAAATTCATCACATTCCATCACCGTCACACCAAATGTGTATAAAATGTAATATAAAGTGTATAAGATGTTAATAATGTGGATGGTAATAATAATTACAATAAATAAAATTCCATAAATTAATATTTACCATATAATATCTGACCTGAAAAGACCCTGCAGTGCACATAAGCTGAAATCCCCAACAGTTCATGAACTCTTCTATAAGACCGGGAGCTTTTCCAAGAAAGGTCTTCTATTCGGGGAACTACTGAACTGTATTCAGTGGAAGATTCCCACAGTGAAACTTTAGCCAGGACAGACCAGGTCAGAGCTGGAGGTTGAGGAATGAATCCGTGCATGTCTGTAAAATCCCTCAAGCTTGCTCATCACAAACTGACAGAATGATTAGAAGCCTAACTGGACACCACTGCTCTGCTGTTCAGCAGGAAGTCTCGTTTTGCACATACTTTTATAAAACCGCACTAGCTCATAGCTTTATGCCAGAAAGGTTTTTGCTTGTGCAATTCTTTCACAGTGTGTCCAGTCCTGCATATGCCATTTCTTCAAAAGCCCATGTACCCAGACATGGCCTGGAGTCTCTGACAACTGCAGGATAATGACTGTTGATACTAATTCTGTATGTGTGTGTGTGTGTGTGTGTGTGTATTTTTTTCCTGAAATAGAAATTTCATGCTTTATACTTATAAAATATTTACATATAAAGTAAATAGTATGCATAATTTCAGTGTTTCCTAATGGTATTTTTGAGAAAAAGCACAAAATAGATCATGGGACAGCATGGTAATGTGGCCATGTTGCTTTCTCAGCATCCCTTTACTAAATACTGTTACATGAGCTTGTGACTGGTACATCAAGTGCTAACCCAGGGCTCAAGTGTAGCACATAGACATCTAAAACTGTCTCTTAGCAGATCTTCCAGTATATCTTTGACTACTGAAAATACTGCTAAAGTGTTTAAAGTATCAGCACACCATTTTGTGCAATCAGTTTAACTTAAGTTAGTTTAGTTCTGGAGAAAATGTGAACATGTGCTGAGATTCAGTACAACCAGCAACTGAATGTAAACTCAACCAGAAAAATGAAACTGAAAACATGAACTAAAGATATGAAGATATATACAGTATACTGCAGTTATATCCACCGAGGCATACTGTATTTGTTGATTGACAAGAGGATCGTCACAGGTTTGAGGAAAATAAACTTAAATAGACAAACAAAGCAGTTGGCAAATTCCAGCTGAGAGTAGAATGTGTGCATATGTCTTTCATCCTCTTTAATTAAGATTCAGCTCTTGGCGTGTGTATGAGAGGAGCAGCAGTTGTGTGCTGAAAACAAAAGCAATCCTTCATGAAACTCTCCACTCCACTTCATTTGTTCCCTTCAAGAAACATTTTTTTTCCTTTCTTTCAGTAATTGATGTTGCTCTTGAATGCTGTTTATAACTCCTGCACCGGACACACACACACATACACACATATGGAACAACATTTTGTTTCATACTTGTGACTTGGCACAGATACATTTTTATACATGTATTTTTTCAATTTTTTTATTTTTTAGATTTTATAAATTTTTTGTAGCGTTTTTTATTTATTTATTATTATTATTATTTTTTAGCCTGGTTCAGAACATTCACAGTGTAAACTTTTCAGCATAGTTAAGCTTTTCTATGTTGTGCACAAAAAGCATCATGCTACAATTGGTGTTAGACTTAAATGTATATATCATTACAAACTCTGCAAACCAGTGAAATACTTTAAGAAACTGCATGGATACAATTCACCCTGCAATCTTTACAGTATTACAAACATTCTGTGTATAGCATGCTAATGTACTGAATACTGGAAAGGTTTTTTTTTTTTATTATTTCCTGTGCCTCACTTTCAATTAGTAGGTCATGGCATCCTCAGAGACAACAGCTTGCAAGAACAGTTTGTTCTCATGCCTGACATTGTATAAGAATAATCCAGATGCACAACAAGCCTGGATTAGTTTTCAGCACCAGCCCTTAGCTGTTAGCCGTATCTGACAAGCCCGTACTCCCTGACCACTACAGACAATGTGAGCCATCAAAGACAGGAATCATAGAATTCATCCGGTAAAATGTCATGCAGTATAAATAATAATAATAATAATAAGAAGAAGAAGAAGAAGAAGAAGAAGAAGTAATCCAAAAGAAATTATGTCAAAATCATGATCAGTGCTTCATTAGAGACAGAATTCTAAAAATGGCAAAACATGTTGAAGGTTAGTTAGAAGTCTTGTTTTGGGATGCTATTAAAACACAGTACCCATGACCTGGATAATCCAAAGTGTTTGCCAGTACACTGTTTTTAGACTGAAGGAAAGCACTCCCATCTGTCCCTAATGATCAAAAGAGTGTTAGGTAAAGAAAAAGTAAACCTTTAGTTGGTGAACTGAAACAGGTGTGTTTAGAATTAATAAACCCAGGACTGCAGTTCAGGACTACTGGTTTCTAGAAATATTATTAGGATGCAATCTTCAAATCTGACCTGAAATGGAAGTGGAACGGGCTACGGTATATTGTAGATGCAGTCTAACAATCAATGTTGTCAACAAACAATTAAAATCCCGTGAAAAGTTATAAACCTCAAATCAAAACCCTATTTAAATTAAGTCATGTTCAGAGTTAAGTCTATAATTACTTACTTGCCAATAGTCTGCAATTTCACTAAGCTTCCATTAAGCTCAGCAACCAAGATGTTTATCCATTAGATCATGTACTGAGCACATGAAACAAGACATTGACCAATCATTGCCTAACCTTGTTGCATGATTCTCGCTAGGAGCCAATTGCATACAAGGAAAACTCCAAATGCCAACCACTACATGTCTCAAAGGGCCTGTTTAGTCATGTGCCAAATAAACGGCACACTGTGTATTTCTAATATTTTATTTTATTTGTAGACATTTAAGATGTATCACGCGTCTTATGATTGTCACACAGTCATTTCATATAATTTCAGCAGCTGGGCATCAAAAGTGTGGGTTTATATCAGTGTTTGTGCGCATATATGTGTATTTGTGGATGTGTGTGTCTGCAGAATGTGTGTGGAGTGTGCTTCAGCATGCAGGGTGCCGGTTTGCTGCTTGTTTGACATTTTGGTTTGAATGGTTCAGCAAACATAGTGGCCTCAGTGCATCAAATGTCACTACAAATTCAGGGCTGCTTCCAAGCATGCACAAGGGCCTACGTAGACCTACCACTAGCTCCTTTTTAACCCCTTCAGCCGGTCCATTCCTCCTACTCGTACCTACATGTAAGTGTCTTAGTAAACAGTTAGACCAATATGAGCTGAACAATTTCAGTGGTGTAGATTATTTCTCTCTGAAACTATACTGGAGGGATAAACACCATTCGTCCCCACGATGTTCCCTCAATTAGTGTTTTGATGATGTAGTGGAGAATACTGTGTAACATGCCAGTCCAAAATCTCCCACAAGTTTTTTATTATTGTGAGATCTGGTGGCTACGAGGTGTCTGACGACTCAACCATTTAGTGACCCCCTACAACTCTTTGGATGAGGAGACTGTCATCCTGGAAGAGTGCACATATGGCACCTATTTTTGTCATAGGTGTCATAAATGTTGTCATGATAATTAGTTAAGAGATTTTTTCTGTTAATTTGCAGTAACCGTTCTCACTAAAAGAAGAGGTTTCAATCATCCTGAAGTACCACATATTCTATCGGCCAAAACATGGTATTGACAATAAAAAGTGTCTCAATTTTCAGATAGAATCATATAATACCATTTTTCATAATATTTAATGCTTCTTAACTCCCGATGATATGGTTACAGACACTACACATTTCTTGCTTTAAACAACATTTTTTACAGGTCATAGGCCTCGAGAAGCCTATACCAATTTTAGTGTCAATTACTCATATTCTTAGAAATATGAATAATTTGCATTTTAATTTATTATTGTTTGGAACAAGACAGTACAATGCTGTAAATTGGCATTTTTGGTGCACATCTAAAATCTTCTCTACAACATAGTTGCAATTTTTAGCAAGATTGGCTACTTCCATGTTGCATAAACTTCAGAAATAGTTTCTTTGTCACAGGCATTTTATGTATATGTATAACTTAAAAAAAAAAGAAGAAAAATGGCCATATGTGTTTTCCAGTTAATCATCTAAGTAAACAGCCCTTCCTAAGTTGTTGTTGGTGTGTTAGAGCAGGGAAAACAATCACATGTGCAAGACAGGTGGTACTACAAGACTGATTTGGGAACCTGTGTTGTATGGGGAAAAGTGAACCCACACCACTGCACACCAGCCAAATACCTCCCATAGCAAAACCACACACTCATAGTGATTAGTGAATAATATGCTGATCCTTAAAATTGTTAACTAAACAACATTTTGGTTTAGTCAGAGCATGAATGCAACAAGGCAAAGTTAGGTGGTGACAAAGTTGGTTCATGGCTACTGCTAAAGTTGGACGGTGCTGCAGATTGAGGACTGCTAGAAAAGGAGAAAGCGAGGAAGGGGGAGTGGACAGAAAGAGACCCTGGGCCTTTTTCAGGAGGTTCACTCTACGGAGACAGCTGCAGTGGGAGTAAACAGCAGCATCAGATTTCTGCCTTGATGGCTGCAGACATGCTGAGCACACCCTTGTCATGATTCACACGTACTGTAATGTGTACATTTTCTCCTGCACGTATACCTTCTGTAGCCTGTTATGTAAAGCTGTACTTGCACATTTGTTTGAAAATTCCTGGCATCCCTTTAATAGTTGGTCACCAGTCAACAAATATTGTTATTGGATTTGAATTAATCTGTTACATGGTGTAGGATGACATCATACATTATAATAATGACAGGAAGGCAAACTACATTTGGATTTAATGATCTCATATTGCCAAGTGAGAATGATACAGCTCAACTTTTTATGTAGTTGTGTAGTATTGAAACCAAATATAAATGATCAATTAAATAGCAATGAAGTTTAAGGACTTATATTTTATTGCAAGTAGAGAAATGCTACATGTTTTATCTGTTGTCTAGGTGACAGAGTTTTTAGCTTCATATAGTGATATGTCTTTTTATTGACAAGTATTCTTTGAATGCGCCAAGCCGGGTTACATGCACATCACCCTGATGGCATCCCCGTGTATTTGGAGGATGATATTCACATTGGTCACTAGGCAGCCCCTGAATTGTTTCCAGCTTAACAGATACTGTAACCAACACCATCTCTGATACACAACAGGTGGTATTTAATAATATTGTGTTTCCTGGATTTGCTCCATTGGTTCTACTGTGCTTCCAACCTTTCCTACACAGGGATCTAAGAACTCAACCCGGATGTGATACATGGACCATCAGGGCAAACAGAATCTCATTTGGCACTTCTTCCCCTATGAAACGCTATATGTACTGTACATAAGCTTAGCACAGTTACAGGTGGTTCCAGTAGAACAAGCACTGAAACTACTGGAGTGCATGATTCTTTCTTATACTTAATGTTTATTGACTAATGTTATTACTCAATAGAGCATCCCTAAAGTAATATTAGCTCATCTGTCCTTAAATAGTTTGGCCACTGATTTAATTATGTATTTACATCATTTGGTTTATGGAAGAAATACTGACACTATATTTTCTGTCCAGTTTTATTTACAAGTTTGCCCTTAGGGCACATATGTATACATGTACAAATTAGATATATGTATAAAATACACACAGAAAATTTACATAAATTATATAATTCTTAAATTTCCAAAGCAACTCTGCACTCTTTTAATATGAATGAGTGCAATTTCTAAAATAAAAGTAAACAATGTTAGAAAATATTGTTAACATGTTAATGAGTAAATCATTTGCCATTATCATAATCTAACAAACAAACCATTAACTCTGATACAAAGTTGTATACTATTTTCAAAAGTGCATTCTGAAGTGCCCTAAAGTGCCCTCTGGACACTATTTCAATATAGTACAGTAAAAAGACACTGTATGCCCACTGTTTCATTGTTTGTTTGTTTTTTCCCCCCTAATTTTAATGATCTTTTCTAAATTATGATCTGGAATGATTATAAAGGCAGACCCATCATGAAGCCAATATGGCAAAGCTCAACTTCCATCTGAAAATCAAACAAACAATAACAAAATCGAAGAACTCTTTCAGATCTAAGAACTGAGGATACCCCAGAAACACAAAGTAGACACAATAGTCTAATGTTGTTCTCCAGAAGCTAATTCTTACATAATTTCACTATATACTTATATAGTGATAGCTGAAATGTAAATATGTTTCACAACTTGCAAGAACATCTGCAGTTAATTTCTCATGAAAATAAAACACATTTTTTGCATCTTCAGCTGTTCAAACTAACTAGAGTGTAGTGCCACTGCTACTGCATCCTTCTTGCACCTGAAACAAAGGAGGAAAGGGACAAAGTGTTAGGCTTTTTCACTTAAGCATTTTCCTTCGTTTACTTAAGGAACTATTCAAACTTCCACATTTCAGACATTACATTTGCATACCTCTGTATATGCTGGAGGGGGTGTCTGATGGTACTCTCTGGCATGCATGAAGATAGGACAGTCATCTTCATCGTAGTCATTGAGCAACGGTGTGATGAATGGGTCCAAGCAGCCATGCAAAGGTATTTCGCTGTAGCTAGGTGGAGCAGAGGGCATAGACACCAGGCTGCTTGTGGCTGCTGAGCTCCCATCTTGGCTACTCATACTGCTGGTACGACTGGAAAAGCCAGTAAAAGGAATTGTGCCGATGACCAAAGGAAGCTCTAAACATAGTTTTTCACTTCCTGGGATGTGCACGTAAATCTGTAACACATACAAGACAAATAAATGAAGATCTACACAGGTGCATTTGAGGTAACAAAAGTAAATCCCCAGACATAATATGAATGATGATGGCTCTTGTTGGCGCCTGCTGAACTCACCATCAACGTGTAGTCCATGTGGATGATGTTGCAGCCCAAGATGGTGGGTCTTAGTTTGGGCACTCGTAAGGTCTTGCCCTGCCATATGTCACACATACCAGATATGATATGATTGCCCCTAACAGCTGAGATCTTTTCGCGTAGCACCTTAGTGCGACCATTGGCCCAGAAGGTGTGTTTGATAATAATGGCAGCTTTCGGGACAATGATGCGAGAGCAAGTGTTCTCAAATTTGGCATCGATGCAGATGTTCTCTCCTTCACAATAACCCTTACGATCAATCTTTGCTGAGATTGATACACTGCCATCAGGGATGAACATACAAGTCAGCTTTTTCTCTTTTACCCCTGCAACAGGAGACTAGAAAAAAGAAAGAAAGATCAGAAAAAAATAAGATCTCAGTACTTGCACTTTAGTATATTGTAGTGTTCGTGACCAATGGGGAATTTTATAATCATGAGCTAAACTGTTGAGGCTGACTCACTGTAAGTTCAGGAGTGTTGACATCAATCGGTTCCTCAACCTCAAAACACTTCTTGCATTCTACATCAGACTGACAGGGCCGCTCCATCACTGCTTTCACGTAGTACTCAACAGAGCCAAATTTGCCTTTATATGAGGAGACCAGCTGCCTGTGAAATAATTCACTTTTAGCTATTTGATATAACAAGCAGGGATTGACAAACTCAGCTTGTAGAGATGCTTACCCTGATTGAGGAAGCTCGAACCCAAACGTGTACTCGTATCTGTTTCCAGGTCTGAGAGTAACAGAGCCATCTGAGTCTTAAAAGCAAAGCCAGACCTCATTAGTTTATAATGATTATTTAAGTTTTTAAAATAGACGGGCATATAATGAACTGTGTGTCAAACTATAGTGTAGTTTCACTTGTTTTACCTGTAGGCTGCTGGTCCAGGTGAAGAACATCTTGGTATTTGAGGTAATCGATGGCATCCTTGCAGCGCTGCTTCCCTTTGCTGTACTCCACGCTGGCGCAGCCGATCCCGTGCAGTCTCATGGCCGTGACTCGGGTCGTCTCCGACACCTCCACCAGCACGTGCCCTGCCACTTTATCTCCACTCGTGTAAAAAGCCTTGCTGCAGTCGTGAAATTCAATCTTAAAGGTTTTTGGTTTTTTAGACAAAACAACCATTTTCGCGTTCTTTCACAAACACGCAATAAAACAAATTCAAGGAGGCGCCGAATTTCACCGCTCTCTTTCTCTCTGTATTTAAATTACTCCCTTGTTCCACAACCTCAACAGGTTTAATAATTAATTGTTGTTTCTTTCCGTTTAAGTGTCTGTTTGTTCCGTGGTGGCAGTGTTATGAAGAGAAAATGGGCACAGCTGTTTTATATTTACCAACATGTGAAACCGCTCACTGGCCTATCCTCCTTAGAATATGATGTGGCTATACCTGACATGCCTACACGTGAACAACACGTGTACGCTATGAATTACTTCGAGCGCTGCGCTCTGATTGGCCAGGCGTGTTGTTTTGTGTACCTTTTAACCAATGAACGATGATCAGTGGCGCGTGGACAACGCGTGGACCTCACCACTTAGTGGGTAAAGTCGGCGTGGCCCGTTTGCAGTACTATACGAGTAGGTGGGGCGTGTAAGAGGAACCCTACATGGACACCCTATCAGATCCTGTTTTATTCCTCACGCTTCCAGTGTATTGTACACACGGGGGTAAATAAATCATCGCTCTTAATTACTCTTTCGACGAATATAGGCCCTATTCCGAGTCATATTCAACGCCAGATAACTTTATCTATTTTCAGACCTTAGTATATAAGATTCTGTCTCTATTTCATTCTTCCCCTGAATAAAGCATTCACACTTTTTTCAGTGTTGAATCACAGACATGTTTCTTTGGTGAAAACAGATACTACATGTAAAGAAAAATGTACTAATATGCTTTTATACTTTCACCCATTAATAATCATCTACTACCTGTAAAGGTGTACATCATGTGACATACCTTGAATTAGCTGTTAGAGTAAAGGTTTAAAGTTGATTTTTAAAAAATATATATACTATATTCCCATTGTTGGGCAATGATGACTCAGTGCTAGGGTTTCTCGCCTGCCATGTGGAAGGCCTGGGTTTAGTTCCCATCCAATGACCAAACCCCAGCCACTGGATGTAGTGCTGATACCAAGCCTAGATAAAATTGGGCCGTTAGTTGCGTTAGGAAAGACAGCTGGTGTAAAACCTGTGCCCAGTTGTTGTGCGGATTGGATGGGAAGCTGTGGTACCTCACGATGGGAGAAGCTAAGAACAACAACTATATTCACATTTAACACTGCAAAGGTATATCCTTCCTAGGGCATCCTTACTGACACAGTATGGAGACATTATGAGTGTGTGTGCATCCTTTTATTACATGGATCCTCAAAAGCTAAAAAAGTTGTAATTAACACAGTGACCTAGCAGCAATTTAGTGTAGCCAGTCTACCTAGCTGGCTGTTTTTGGAGAATGGGAACCTAGAGAAACCCTACTCCAACACAGGGAGAACAGGTGCAACCTTCCTACATAATAATAATAATTATTATTATTATTAAAATCGAGGCAGTACATGTTTTTGTTGTGACTTCTGACTAATGGTTAGTATTGCCTTCTAATAAGGTTCATGACAGTGATCTCCACTTGTATCTGAAAATTATTATTGTTGCTGTAGGTTTTCTTCCAAATCAATGAAAGTCCATCTTATTTAACTGTTTGATCAACTGATCAGCTGATACTCTCTAGCTGGAATGAAAGCCTGCAGCTATGTGTCAAACTTACATGTTTGATGGTTCTCAAAAAGCAAAACAACCTTGACATGGTTCTCAAGAAGCATCCCTATGCCATGCCAAATTGATGTAGTAATTTGTAGTATTGATGCAGTATTGAGTGCATAAATAATAAGCTGAACAGTTCTGTATTGTAAATCCTGTCTTCATTGATCTTATGAAATTTCAAATATTTTGAGATACATAATTTTTTTATGAGCTGTAAGCATTAAAAATTTATATCAAAACAAAAATGAAGTATTTCACCTGATGCGTAATGAACCTAGAATATATTAGAGTTAACTTTTCCAAAATTCTAATTATGGAAAAAAAAATTTCATGCTATAAAATTTTTAAGGCATTGTATATGTTCTACTCTGGTTTCCTCCCACAGTCCAAAGACATGTAGGTTAGGTTAATTGGCATTCCCAAATTGGCCGTAGTGTGTGAATGAGTGTGTGAGTGTGTATGTGTGTGTGCCCTGCGATGGATTGGCACCCTGTCCAGGGTGTACCCCGCCTTGTGCCCTAAGTCACCTGGCATAGGCTCCATGCCCCCCGTGATCCTGAATACAGGATTAAGCGGTATAGATGATGATTGAGTGAGTGAGTGAGAGTGTATATGTTCTGGTACATAAATAAGTACTAAAATATTCCCAAATGTTTCTTAACATTTTTAATACAGTTCACTCACTATTATTGCTTTACATTAGTTTAAACTAAATTATAGAGAATAACAATTAAATGCATAAACCTATTTTTGTGAAATATATAGACTTCTTGCACCACACATAAAAGTGAGGCGCTGCATCTTTGGGTCTGGAGAACTAGCTATCAGTGAAGCAGAATCTACTTAATAAGCTCTAATCTATTTAAAAGCCTTGCTTGGAATATGGAGACTAAGTAAAAATCTTGACCTCTTTGTCATGGTTAGATTGTCAGGTTTCTCACATCAGTGGGCCTTGGGTGCCCATGATCATATAACTGTTTCACTCGTTGTCCTTCCTTGCATCATCATTGTTAGGTATTAATCGCCACATACAAAAAAAACCCACAAGACTTGCTGTTTTGGAGACTCCAACACATCCCCTTTAAGAACTTACCATCCACTTGAAGCAAATACATTATATCCCACCCCTGAACTGGTACCATTGTAACAAAATATTCGATGTTTTTCACTTGAGCTTTCAGAAGCATTTATGTTGTTGGTGTCTATCTGGTCATTTCAAGCTACATCACCATTTACTATCTTTTAGCAACACCACAATGATCATCTACAGATATCTGAAGTGTCGGTTTAGCTTAACAGCACTCCCTGTATTTTTACTGGTAATATGTACAACATGCATATGGATATTATATACAGAACTCAGTGGTCAGAGCTAGTGTTAAGTGTAAAAATTCAGTAAATATGGGGTACAATACAAGATTTTACAAATGGTTTCTTCTAGGACACCTTCGTCCATAGGATATGATGTTAATCATATGTTAAGACCTTTATAGTCAGAAGATCTTAACCCATTTATAAATGCAGATTGGATTCCATTGTGACATTGCCAAAAATGCAAAATATCATACATTTCCAACTTATACCTGTCATAGATTTAGAGGTTTTCATGTCTGAGCCCAGCCTTTTTTTAAAAAGATGATTATGATTATTATTATGTGTCAGTTGTTTGGAAGCAGATTAAAATCCTTTGCTTATACTTTGAACTCACATTTTTCAGTGACATTTCTACATTAGTGATGTGTACCTTAGATTTAAAGAGCTTTGATCTTTTTGCAAAGTGTGCACTGCAGATAGCATACTCAGCCAGAGTATATATCTTCCTCAGCCAGTATAATGTGGGCAGTGATCAAATACTGGCACAGAGTCACTCATATGAGAAGACTGAGCAGTTTCACTCCCCCCACTCTCTCACTCTCTGTTGGTGGTAGCTATAGTGCCATCTACTGAGTGATTTGTGAAGACTAACTCTTAACTTCTCTAAAATATACAGTATGCATGTCTAAAAATAATGGTATTATTGCTAAAGATTTTATTACAGTTCTATCAATATTTGGTTTTGTTACTAGCAATGCAGCACTTTTTGAACTCCCAGAATAGTGTACCATTAAACTAATTCTTAGAAATAACAGAAGAACAGAATAATTCTACTTACTGTGATTAAGATTAAATTACTTGTACAATGGAAAGATTTTTTTCACATATCCCAGCTAGAAAGATGGGGTTAGAGGGCTCAATAGCAGCAGCTTGGCGGTGCTATTGCTTGAACCCCCGACCTTCTGATAAGTAACCAGAGCCTTAACTGTTTCAGCCACCACTGCCCCTTTGAGTCAGTCCTGCCCCTATCTAAAAACAATATATATATATATTTTTTTTTTTCATGTAGAGACATTCTGTCAGGCTCCCGGCTACTGTACAATACCAGTCACCAGTTTACACACACTAACTTAAATACACAATGTATTTTCAAAACATTTTGTTTATATGTACATCTACAGTCGTGGCCAAAATTTTGAGAATTACATAAATATTGGAAATTGGAAAAGTTGCTGCTTAAGTTTTTATAATAGCAATTTGCATATACACCAGAATGTTATGAAGAGTGATCAGATGAATTGCATAGTCCTTCCTTGCCATGAAAATTCCACTGCATTTCATTGCTGTCATTAAAGGACCTGCTGAGATCATTTCAGTAATCGTCTTGTTAACTCAGGTGAGAATGTTGACGAGCACAAAGCTGGAGTTTATTATGTCAGGCTGATTGGGTTAGAATGGCAGACTTGACATGTTAAAAGGAGGTTGATGCTTGAAATCATTGTTCTTTCATTGCTAACCATGGTGACCTGCAAAGAAACGCATACAGCCATCATTGCGTTGCATAAAAATGGCTTCACAGGTAAGGATATTGTGGCTCATAAGATTGCACCTAAATCAACAATTTATAGGATCATCAAGAACTTCA
This sequence comes from Clarias macrocephalus, assembly GCA_011419295.1. Taxonomy (NCBI): domain Eukaryota; kingdom Metazoa; phylum Chordata; class Actinopteri; order Siluriformes; family Clariidae; genus Clarias; species Clarias macrocephalus. The sequence goes on from JAAGKR010000794.1 coordinate 68,373, forward strand.
AGGAAAGAGGTTCAATTCTTGTTAAGAAGGCTTCAGGGCATCCAAGAAAGTCCAGCAAGCGTCAGGATCGTCTCCTAAAGTTGCGGGATCGGAGTGTCACCAGTGCAGAGCTTGCTCAGGAATGGCAGCAGGCAGGTGTGAGCGCATCTGCTCGCACAGTGGAAGATGGCCTGGTGTCAAGAAGGGCAGCAAAGAAGCCACTTCTCTCCAAAGAAAAAACATCAGGGACAGATTGATCTTCTGCAAAAAGTATGGCGAATGGACTGCTGAGGACTGGGGCAAAGTCATATTCTCGGATGAAGCCTCTTTCTGATTGTTTGGGGCATCTGGAAAAAGGTTTGTCCAGAGAAGAAAAGGTGAGCGCTACCATCAGTCCTGTCATGCCAACAGTAAAGCATCCTGAGACCATTCATGTGTGGAGTTGCTTCTCATCCAAGGAAGTGGGCTCACTCACAATTTTGCACAAAAACACAGCCATGAATAAAGAATGGTACCAAAACACCCTCCAACAGCAACTTCTTCCAACAATCCAACAACAGTTTGGTGAAGAACAATGCATTTTCCAGCACGATGGAGCACCGTGCCATAAGGCAAAAGTGATAACTAAGTGGCTCGGGGACCAAAACGTTGAAATTTTGGGTTCATGGCCTGGAAACTCCCCAGATCTTAATCCCATTGAGAACTTGTGGTCAATCCTCAAGAGGTCAATCCTCAAACAAAAACCCACTAATTCTGACAAACTCCAAGAAGTGATTATGAAACAATGGGTTGCTACCAGTCAGGATTTGGCCTAGAAGTTGATTGAGAGCAGCCAAGTAATTGCAGAGGTCCTGAAAAAGAAGGGCCAACACTGCAAATACTGACTCTTTGCATAAATGTCATGTAATTGTCGATAAAAGCCTTTGAAACGTATGAAGTGCTTTTAATTATATTTCAGTACATCACAGAAACAACTGAAACAAAGATCTAAAAGCAGTTTAGCAGCAAACTTTGTGAAAACTAATATTTGTGGCATTCTCAAAACTTTTGGCCACGAATGTATATTTTTTAACTTCTCTGGTGTTATTTTCATCCACGTTTATATTGAATTTGGTAAAATCAATTGTTGATTTTAAGGATCTGGTAAGTGTATTTTTTTTTTCATTTTCTTTAACAAAACTTATAAGTTAATAGTGTCTGATAAAATGCTTTTTGTAAGACATTATAACATCTGGTAGAGTCCGATAAATACACGCAAGTCTATTTATAGTAATATAATAGACTATAAAATAATAATCTTATTAATTAGTTTAGATCCCCAAAATTTAGTTTTCTTTATTTTTCCACATTGTAGAACAGTAACGAACACATCAAAACTATAAAATAACACAAATGGCATTAACTGGCAAACAAAAAAAGTTTTTTTGTATATATATATATTTTGTATTTTAAGACAGATTACTTTTCTGACAGCTTTGCACACTATTGAAAGTCAGGAAGTGTTCAACACATACAGAAATCCCTTCAAGTCTGTTGGAAAATCTTTAAAAAAAAAAAAAAAAATCAAAAGCTGTGATCAAAGTTTACAGTGACTATTAAAAAGAAAGTAAAATATAAAACATTTTGTTTGACATTTTAAATACTTTTTGCTTTGTTTTATTTATTTTTTTACATAGCTTTCATAGCCTTTGGCACTGTAGAAAATAGGAAAAGAAAAAAAAAAGTCTTCAAGGAGTAGGTGTGTCCAAACTTTTGACTGGTACTATACATGCACACAAGTAAAACAAGGTACACAATTAGAACTTGACATGACTGTCCATAAAATATATCTGGTAGATCTGTTGATGTCGATTACAATAATATGTCAAAACTCGTGCCACAGTCACTGTGGTCCCAGTCGTGATTTACCTCAAACACTGAAGGAATGGAAACTGTGAAAACAGTATCTGGTTTTAAAACTGTTTTAGAATTAGAAGCCATTGCTTGTGGTAACAGAAGGCCTACACTATAATATGTTTTGATGTTTTTTAATATGAATTGAAAAAGATCATATCAAAAATTTACCACGATTTCACTTACATATTTTTAAATAATATAATACTGAGTCTCCCAAGAGACAGTTCCAGACTGTCTACTCGAGTACATCCTGTGGGACATCCATTCCTTTCAACCTAGTCATCATAGAAATTTCTACATTAAATAATATTAAAATATTGTAATTTAACTTAACAATAACCTCCCACATTACTGGAGAAGATTTCAGGTCACATACAGGTGAAACTCGAAAAATTAGAATATTGTGCAAAAGTTCATTTATTTCAGTAGTGCAACTTAAAAGGTTAAACTAATATGAGATAGACTCATTACATGCAAAGCAAGATAGTTCAAGCCGTGATTTGTCATGAGACAGCTCATGAAAACCCCAAATCCACAATCTCAGAAATGTAGAATATTACATGCAATCAATAAAACAAGGATTGTACATAGAACAATATCGGACCTCTGAAAGTATAAGTATGCATATGTACTCAGTACTTGGTTTGGCCCCCTTTTGTAGTAATTACTGCCTCACTGCGGCGTGGCATGGAAGCTATCAGCCTGTGGCACTGCTGAGGTGTTTTGGAAGACCAGGATGCTTCAATAGCGGCCTTGAGCTCTTCTGCATTGTTCGGTCTCATGTCTCTCATCTTTCTGTTGGCAATGCCCCATAGATTCTCTATGGGGTTCAGGTCAGTTTGCTGGCCAATCAAGCGCACTAATCCCACGGTCATTGAACCAGTTTGGTGCTTTTGGCAGTGTGGGCAGGTGCCAAGTGCAAAGCTCATCTGCGGAAGGAAACATGAAGTGCTCCAAAACCTCCTGGTAGACAGCTGCAATGACACTGGACTTAATGAAGCACAGTGGACCAACACAATCAACACAGACTATGGAAACTTCACACTGGACTTCACGCATCTTGCAGTGTGTGCCTCTCCATTCTTTCTCTAGACTCTGGGTACTTGGTTTCCAAATGAGATGCAAAAGTTGCTCTCATCAGAAAAGAGGACTTTGGACCACTGAGCAACAGACCAGTTCTTTTTCTCTTTAGCCCTTCTTGTGCACTTTTTTCTTCCACACTTTTCCCTTCCGCATAATTTTCTAATAATGTGCTTTGATACAGCACTATGGGAACATCCAACGTCTTTTGCAATTACCTTTTGAGGCTTTCCCTCCTTATGGCATATGTCAGTGATGGTTTTCTGCACAACTGTCAGGTCAGCAGTCTTTCCCATGATTGTGCTTCCTACTGAACCAGATTGAGAGACCATTTAAAGGCTCAGGAACCCTTTGCAGGTGTTATGGCTTAATTAGCTGATTAGAGTGGGACACTTTGAGCCTAAAATATTGAACCTTTTCACAATATTAAAATTTTCGAGATTGTCGCTGTAAGCCATAATCATCTCAATTATGACAAATCATGGCTTTAACTATCTTGCTTTGCATGTAATGAGTCTATCTCTTATATCAGTTCCACCTTTTAAATTGCATTACTGAAATAAATGAACTTTTGCACAATATTCTAATTTTTTGAGTTCACCTGTATAATTATATATCAGGACATTTATTTTACATAGATCTGTTTGTTTAGTCATCAAGGTTTTGAGAAAATTGGACATGAAAGAAGTATGACTATTTTTTTTTTTATGTAACATCTCAAAATAGAAAATAGCTGCCATTTGAGTGATACCAGCATGATCACATTTAAAACATGAGTCTAATTGTAAGCAGGGTCATGAATGCTGTCATAAGCCATGATGGTTGCCTGATGGTTGCCGCAGCTGCTAATAGATGCACCTTTTCTGGGTCAGCAATCATGGCTCGGGCATCCTCCAAAGCCTCGAGCGCAGACGAGCTGGAGTTCATGTCCCCAGTGGCCAGCAGATCAAAAAGGCATGCTTGGAAGTAGACATCCTGTGCTGGCAATAAAGATGAACAGTGTATGTATGCATGTGCAGTGGGCCACACAGGTGGTGTTTGTAAGCGCTGAGATGCTGGGCATCCCCACAGGCACAGCTGCAAGTCCTGCTCAGGGGTATATGATTCGATGATGGCACGTGGAGAGCGCACAGCCAGCCCTAGCGAGTGGCCACTCTGACGTACCACCACTGTGGTGCCGATGTGCGCTGCCCAGATCTCAGCATGGCGTCCCAGGGCCTGGGAACGCACCTGCAGACTGTGCTGACCTCGTCGCTCGCCACTGCTTGTAGAACCATCTACAAATGCTGCAGGGACATTGTCCACCTCGGCTTGGTAAATCTGCTGCTCAGCACACTCCCGCCAGTTTTTAAAAATTATAGTGACCTGCAGAGGGAAAATGGAGATAAAGACAGGGTAACTGTACAACTAGGTTGTAAAGGTTTCACAATGATTTACACCGTGACAATGAAATGCACTATATGCCCAATAATATGTGAACCCAAGACCATCACATCGATAGGTGGGTCCTCCCAAAACTGTTGCCAGAAGGGTAGATTGTCTAGGAAATGCTTGAGGGAGGCTCATGACACAATTACATGTACAATACGAAAGTGTATTTGTCTGGTCTAACCTTGGTAAGTGTAGTGGCATGAGAGCTCTCTCTAGTAGCTGAGCTGGTGGCCTGTATGTAGAGAAACTGGTTGTCAATGAGGGGCCAGGCTCCAGGTACAGCACAGGTCTGGAACTCATTGTTGAAGGTGCGGATATGAGGGTCTCCGAACACACCACAGTGCAGGTAGTCAGGTGCACGGCCTTCGCGCTGCACATAGTTTTTCTCATAAAAGCAGGCATCCCCAGATACTGGGGCCTGGGGTAGAGGACGGGGTTGAGCCGTGGGCCCTGACTTAGGACAGCGGTGCTGGATGAGCAAGTCCTCAATGCCCTGCACTGCAGAGTGGTAAGCCAGGTCACCTCGACAGGCACGAGCAGTGCGCCGGGTGCAGGTGGCGTAGGAGCGCAGCGCGCTGCAGTAACCCACATTGCCTGCATCTTTCCCACCACCACCACTGCCTCCCAGGTCTAATGTTGCAGCCACAAATTCTGAGTTACACTTTAGGATCCTACACTGGGCTGATGCTGCAGTTAAAAGGGTGTTGAAAAGATGTAAATAATCATTATATAATTATTCACATAAATATGAACATAAAGGCACATGACTATTTTGCATTGTGTTAGCCTTGATGTGACAAAAAGCATAAGATAAAAAGTCATACCTTGTAATGCTAAAATAAGAACAAGCAGCAGTATGATGAAAACATGATGTTTCCATGTAATTTGTACATGGTTACTGCAGGCAGCCCGTGTTCCCATTCCCATCCATACAGACACAGCCTTAGTAGACTGCTGGAGCTCTTTACTTTGCGACTTTGGCTTGGAAGGCTCACTGCACACAACAGCCACATGATGGAGACACGTGCAAATGCAAATAACATATAAACGCTCTGCCCTCCCTTTAATCTGTCAGCATTTCCATTAGGAAAACCTGTGATTTTACTGTATTCTACTGTAATCTTTTAAGTAGTATTTTATTGCATATGCAATATCTAGATGATGATTGCACTTTTAAAGCAATAGTGTATATTATGCTATATAAACAGTTTTGAATGATTAAGTTAAAAGCAATTGTGTCAATTATGGGGTTCATTATCATAAATATGTACTTGAAGCTTTTCTTACCTCAAGTGTCAGACTGATGCTGTTGCACTGGAATAAATGCAATAAACAAAGGTGCAAATCCCATCCACTGACTGGTGGCATCATTAGCACCTTACCCAACCTTGGAAAAAAGCACATAAAAACACACACAATAAGTATACTTCAGGACCTGGTAGGTAATATTTAGGACAAGTGGACAGATAAAAATAACTTATACACACACTTCATAGTATTACAGTTCCCTACTGTAATTACTAGCCTGTCCTGTCAACATGGGACAAAATACTGCAGTTTGGACCTTAGCTACAGTTTTGTTATTTACAGAGTGGAGAGCAAACACTAAAAGAAAGCAAGCAGACTCATGGAGTTTGTATTCATGTGTATTTGCATTGGGATCACTGAACTCTAATTTGAAGTGGGTATCCAAACTAAGTTTAAGCAAATCAGGCCAATCTGAATATAATCAGATTATAACAGAGGAGAGAAAGGATAAAAATCTTTTGGCATATGTGCACAAAAACACCAATGATCATATTTCAGTTAAATGTTTATTATTGAGCCCTTCCATTGATCCGGTTTGTTAAATTGAATTGACTGCATGAGGATATTTAGGTTTATGGCTAAATAAAATTTTAATTTCTTTTACTAATGTGTAGAAATTCCTGTAGAATGCTTTCATGACTGCTTTGCAAAGTCAGCTATGACGTTCTGTTGATGGAGTCCTAAATGGGGCAATAGGAACAGGGGCAGTTACAGGACAGAAATATAGGGTCCTAAATAAACCCTGTGATGGTAGCTGGCTGCACACAACACCCCGCCCTTGTCCCATCTGAAAAAGCAGGGGCAGAAATGCGGGGTGTGGATGGCAGGTGTTGGAAACACAGTCGAGCTTCCAGCATTCTGGCCCACACGAGCTATCTTCTTCCCTCGGCAATCTAATTTCATCTTGTGTCTCAATGAGCAGAACAGCTGAGCTATTTCTGACATCTGCTGCCACTGAGGGCCTACATGCTACGCCTCATGCATATGTCCTGTTTGGTTGGGCATTTGATGTGTAAGCATGTGTCTATGGAATGTTATTGATTTTGGTTCATCTTCATATTTTAACAAAGATTTTTAAACTATTTTTTCATTTTAAAAAATACAACATATACAGCAATATTACCTGAAGAGTACTGGGTTCCATCCCCCACAAGTTACTGGAATTTCCAATTCACAGGTGCAACACACATATGTGCAAACACGTGCGCGCGCACACACACAAACTACTGTAAACTGATCTCTTCCGGAAGTGTTCTTTATTAGACGTAACTGTAAATTGTAGCGTCATCACCACACACAAACTTGTTATATCTCTATGTAGGAATAAAATTCCTCTGCATTTTTCTTTTATTTCTTCTCGTTATACCTGGGTTGTTTGGTAAAAATAAATCCCAAATCACCCAAACAATATCAACAATTCACAGCATACTGCCTTCATTTTTTACTCATAAATGGACTGCAATGTAAAATATGTCGTTTATATTAGGGATATTAATACAAATAGAATAGAGAAATAGATTAAATGGAATAAAACCCCTCGGATTTCACAGATTTTATTTTATTTTATCAGTTGACATCACCTATTTTATCACCTATGTTTCATTAGACTGAATAGTAGAACATGGAGTTGAATAAATATGTCATGCTGGTATACATGTTTCCTTCATGTTCTACTTGTAAGTGAAGATGTCGTGTGAAGTATGAACTGTATACTGGGGAAACCCTTAAATGCAGGTCAGTGTATCTGTCACAGCAACAGTTCCACAGTCTTGAAAGTCTTTAAATATATCATGCCTATGAATACAATACCTGCATAAAACAACCACCAGAAACCAGTTGCAGCCTATTGCAAGTAGAAAGTTTTAATTGATCCAGATACCACAGTAACAATTTGGTCTGACTTTTTTTTTTGACACTGCTGTCAATCACTACAGAGCATACGGACTCTTGCATTTAAGCTTTTTCTCCTGCTTACTGAAAAGTGTTGCCATCATCACGTGACAGCAAGTTTTAAGCTTACTTATTGATTGTTGTTATACAAGGACTCTATGAAGATGACTTACCTCTGTGAACTGCGTTAAATGAGAAGTGTGATCACCGCATATCCACCACAAATACTGATTAAAAGTGCGCCCAGAGCAGTGGTGCTATTTGTGCCAGCACCGGTCAGCGCTGAAGGAGTGCGAGAGCGCCTCGACTGACTGCGTAAATCACCCGCAGCGCACACCTGCCGCTCTGCGCAACAACTGCGCCGCTCACGGAGCGCGCGGAGGCTATTTTAAACAAACCCACGCCATATAACGACCCTCTGTGAGGGCACGTCCGCGGGGGGTGTTTGACAACAAACCTTCATTTTTAATGTTTGTTAGGCTACAGTGGAGAAATAACTCACTCTGAATAAGTGTATACTCGAATAAAATTAATAAATTCTCTCTAATAAGTGTCTCATTTCGATTAGGTTGTTTTAGTATTTGGAATATTTGCTATTAAAACGCCTTCTGTGAAGCACGTGTGTCTGCTCATCTGTATGTGAGAAAAGTGCCAGTTTGGTGTGAACTGTGATTGTAGCCCATAGTCACACATGTCCGTCCAACCCGTTTGTGAATTAAAGCTATCAGGAAGTGGCACGGTGGCTTTAGTGGTTAGCACCGTGCAGATTCGGGTTCGATTCCTGCCTCAAGTCTGTGTGCATGGAGTTTGCATGTGCTTGGTGGGTTTCCTCCGGATACTCTGGTTTCCTCTCACAGTCCAAAGACATGCAGATTAGGCTTATTGGTGTTCTCAAATTTCTCATAGTTTCTGAATAAGTGGATTGGCACCGAGGTATACCTGTCTTTTGCCCAAAGTCTCCTGGGATAGGCTCTAGGCCCTTTGTGACCCTGTACACAGTATATGCAGTAAAGAAGATGATTAAATAAATGAAAGAAAAAAAAGCTATGAGTTACTCTCATTTTCATTAAAAATGCTTAATTTTTCAGGAAGATGTGTTTCTTACAGAAAATAATTTTAAAGAGAATTTAACGTAGGGATGAGACACCTGTGCTTTGCCTTAGTAATGACACCATTTCTGGAAGTCCACACTTCCAGGGTTTCAGAGGACCTGGGGTCTATTCCAGGGAGCTCAGGGCACAAGGCAAGGGATGTCCTTCACTAGATGAAAACCCATCACAGGGCAGAGGAATGCACACACACACACACACACACACACACACACACACACACACGCACACACACACAATCATACACTAAGGGCAATTTGGGAACACCAGTCCGCCAACAGTACATATCCCTGGAGGCTTGATTGAACCCCCTACCCTGGAGGTCTAAGGCAACCCTACGACCTGCTGCTCCACCGTAGAATTGACACCACGAAGTTAAATTTACCTCAGTTTACGAATGAAGGCAGGACAAAACAGGCTGGGCCTAAAAATTATACATGAAGTTTGTTTTTGATACAGCATACAAAATAGACTCATCCAACACACACACAAACACACAATATTCAGGAATTCAAATAATGCCCAATTGGTATTAGGAAAACATTTGTAACAGCATGACACCAAAACCATCAGCCTGAACTGTAGACACAAGGCACATTTGGTCGATGGATTCGTGTTGATACCAAATTCTGACTTTAAACTCTGCATTAGACAGCAGAAACTGACACTTATTAGAGGTTACATTTTTTTCAATGTCACCATTACCAAGCTGTGCGGATCTCTATGTCCAGTGTATCCTGTTCTTGGGTTACAGGATAGACCTCAAATGATTTTTCTGTTGTTGAAGTACTCTAAGGGTTGACATGTACATTCTGAGATGCATTTCTGCTCAGCATGATTGTAATGTGTGATTACTGCATCAAGTTAAGAATTTAATAATAAAATAGCCTTTGGAGGAAATTGTACAATTAAAAATCTTACTTTGTTAACATATGCCCAGCAAACAAACAACAGAGTGTAAGGTATTGCCTCCTACTAGTTGGATTTTACTTTTTCCCAAGAAGTTGGTATCCCTGTGATTTAGTTTGCATCTACAGTATATATTCATAATATAATCTTGGGGAATTTTCAAGTGCAAAGGAAGTTCTCACAATAAGCATTGTTTCATTGCCCATCTGTGATTTTCAAGTCTGCATTCTTACATGATTATACATCTTAGGTATGTGTCTTGTTCTAAATATTTATGCAAATCAAAGTCTCAATTTTGGGGGGGTGGGGGGGATTCACCTAACTGCACCACCATCAGGGCTGGCAGGTCGAATCTCACCTCAGATCTGTCTGTGGAAAGTTTGCATGTTCTTCCTGTGCTTTGGGGGTTTCTTCTGGGTAATCTACATACAGTACAGACCAAAAGTTTGAACACACCTTCTCATTCAAAGAGTTTTCTTTATTGTGTTCTTTATTGTGTTCTTTAGCCCAACAAGTCTCTTTTGTATGTTGCCTGTCCTTAGCAGTGGTTTCCTAGCAGATATTCTACCATGAAGGCCTGATTCACACAGTCTCCTCTTAACAGTTGTTCTAGAGATGTGTCTACTGCTAGAACTCTGTGTGGCATTGACCTGGTCTCTGATCTGAGTTGCTGTGAACCTGCGATTTCTGAGGCTGGTGACTCGGATGAACTTATCCTCTGCAGCAGAGGTGACTCTTGGTCTTCCTTTCCTGGGGCGGTCCGCATGTGAGCCTGTTTCTTTGTAGCGCTTGATGGTTTTTGTGACGGTACTTGGGGACACTTTTAAAGTTTTCCCAATTTTTCGGACTGACTGACCTTCATTTCTTAAAGTAATGATGGCCTCTCGTTTTTTTTCTTCACGTAGCTGCTTTTTTCTTGCCATAATACAAATTCAACCTCTTTGAATGAGAAGGTGTGTCCAAACTTTTGGTCTATACTGTAGTTTCCCTCACAGTCCAACGACAGGCTGTGGTCTGTCTGGGTTTTCATGATAAAAATGTATGCACCAAAATGTATCAAGATTTTGAGCAAGTATTATTGTGTTATTAATGTCTTATTAATATTTTGTTGACATTCCTTTAGCAGCCTTAAGAACATCATTTGATTTGACATAAAATGAACAACACAAAAATGTTTCTCAAAAGGCCCAGTTTAACCAGGGAATTATTCCATGGATGTTTTACCTTTTTCTTTAAATTAAACTATAATTCTGTTAACAGTAGAGACTTGCATTACAAAATAACTTAGTTATCTGTCTTCGGGACAATCCACCTTCAGACTTACAAACCTACTTGAAATTCAGAAAATTATATGTGTGAAATCAGGGATTTCCACTTCTAGTTATGCTTAAAGGTGTTTTAAAGAAGGAAACAAATACACTGACTGGCCAATAAAAGTCACCCCCTGGATTTAAATAAACAAAAAGTTACGAGACTTCCAATGGATAATTACTGCAGTAATATGGTTCAGCTAGCAACAAGTTATTTATCCCTAACGGATGCAGTGAGTAGTTTCTCATTTCTTAGGCATATCCTGTGGCTGAGCATAGATGTTTTGGAACAGTCAGATTATTGTCCTTCACCAAGAAACTGCTGAAACTGCTGAAATTTGGGAAGGACTGTCAAATGTATTCTTCTTCTTCTTCTTATTATTATTATTATTAAATCTGTAAGGAAAGTGGTGACCTATTATCTTTGAAAAAGAAATGTGATCAGAGATGAGTGATCACTTAAATGTTAAATGAAACTGGTCTGATGAGTCCATATTCCACTGTGATGGGTGCATCAGGTTAAGAAGAGAGGCAGATAAAGTGATGCACCCATCATGCCTCAAGCCTAGTGACAAGCCTGTTGGGGCGGTTTTATAATCTGGGGTTACTTTTGTTGGTCAGGTCTAAGTTCAGAAACATAACGTGACCAATAATTGGGGTCAGCTGACTACCTGAATATACTGAATGACCAAGTTCATCAATTAATTTTTTTTCTTCCCTGATGGAATGGACATATTCCAGGATGATGATGCCAGAATTCATCAGACTCAAATTGTGAAAGAGCGGTTCAGGGAGCATGAGACATCATTTTCCAGACCTTAGCTGCATTGAGAATCTTCAGGATGTGCTGGAGAAGATTTTAGGTAGGGGCCTGACTTTCCCATCACTATTACAAGATATTGGAGAGAATGATTATCAAAATGATGCCACATTGAATGCATGCCGTAATCACAGAAAAAAGTTGGTCAAACAAAATATTAAAGTGTGTGACCTTTTGTTGGCTGTGCATTAGTCATAATATTATGGCACCTTGACAATTTTATCAGTTCTGGAAGAAAAAAAAATTCATATTGTGAAACGCATTTTCCCATATGAAATAATGGAAATGCAAATAATCTGTAATATTACCAATTTCCAACATAATAGCATATGTTCATAATCTTTTTGCATATAAAAACAATAGAAACATTTTTTTAAAAGGCATGTAAATTAAGTAAAAATAATTAATACAGTAATGTAGACATTAAACCTCACTTACTGTAGCTTTAATTTATGATTCTTCTTGGCACCGGCTACTTTAAAAAGGAAACTGAAAGTGGCCCCCTTTGCTTCTTGCATGTCCTTGCTAACATTCTTGGGACCCATGGTGCTATGTCTTCACTAAATCTTGCACAAAATGCAAAAAATAAAAATTAATAAAATCAACTAGCTTTACAAAATTCATGTGGTGGGGTATTCGTATGCCAAGGTGCCACTGTAATAGCAACACATTTGGTGGTGCATAAATAGTATCATAAACCTATAGATGTCTGTTAACTCCTTGCATGTGTGTATAGTATTTTATTTATTGTTGGTGTCTGTGTAATATATTTTGGCATGTTTTTAGTATGACAGTAGGGTAAACTGTAACCACAGGCTTCTTTCTGATTGGATGAACCTATGAGACAAGGACACAGGGATAGGTGGAAGAGCGTAGCAGTTAGGGATTGAAAGTTGCAGTATTTAAGCCGATGTCCATTCATTCATTCTTCTGCACAAGGCAGGGTACACCCTGGCTAATCCATCACAGGGCACGAATGTGCACACACAAACACACACACTATAGGAAAACTGTGAAGGCCAATTAGCCTATTCTGCATTTTTTTGGACTGTGGGAGAAAACACACCAAGCACAGGAAGAACATGCAAACCACACACACACAGACCCCAGACATGAATTAAACCTGTACACTGGAGGTACAAGGCAACAGTGCTAACCACTATAACACTGTAATGTAAATATGGTAAACTATAAAAGCATATTGACGTTATAATATTTTAATTATATTAGCCTTAAAAAATTGCTCATTGCTACATTTTTAGTTTTGTAATTTATTTACTACTGAATGTATTAAACGTACTATGAAATGTTTTTGATAAAGGTATATAATCGATTTTTATAAGTTTCGTGTAAAAAAATTACTATGGTGAATCGGTCACCTGTTAGAAGTTGATGGTCTGTTTCACTTCCCACCCTGAGAGCATTCACTCTCAAGTCTCGCGCTGCGTGTGTGTCCGCGTGCACGCTTCAGTGAGCAGGCCACACTGCGCTTTGTTGGCGGCGGAGGCGGAGCTCGGCACTGAGGTGAAGCTTCGCGTGACGGGAGTCGCATTGTGCACCGAGATTTTTAGGAAAAGCCATAAAACGAAAACTCGACACCGAGGAAGCGGGAAAAGACAAGGAAACGGAGTATACCGAAAGCAGAAAGAAGTTCCTCGCTGTATTTATTTTGTCGCCTGTTGTGTAAAAAAATAATTTGTTTGAAACTTATAGGGAAAGCTGCGGCAGCAGTGCTTGCTCTATTGTTAGTGGTAAGTTAACAGTGTGTTTATTTATTTATTTATTTATTTCACTTGTGGTCGAATTTGTCATGTGTTATTATCCTTGTTATAGAAAAGTTAACTTTTACACGCTGATTCTTTTCCATGTTCTTTAGTAGGCAATGAACTACAACGTTTCATAGCAACCTGTTGTCTAGGAAACGGTCTCGCGGCGTTATTCATTGCCCCCTCTTTATATCAGCGCACGTGCTCGCTGTATTGTTTAACAAAGATCTATATATATATATATATATATATATATATATATATATATATATATGTGTGTGTGTGTGTGTGTGTGTGTTAATATATAAAAACCCTTCCTAATATGCCCATCCTGTGACTGACTCCGCTCCTGGTGCTCCTCCCTGTTCCTCGTTCTCCGTCCAAATCAGTGAACACAACAAAGAACTGAATATTATTATTAATATACGATTAAATGTTGCGTCACACAGATATACATCATCATTATTGTATAAGTTTAAAATGTGTACTATAGTGCATTTGGAAAGTGAAGTCTGTTATGGACAGTTTGCTCCAACTCGTGTGTTTTTGTTGTGTTTAGTGCTGCTCTGCGGTTGGACAGTCACGGTGTGGACAGCGCATGCGCGAACATCTTGTTTCCCGCCGGCCGGCAGGTGCGGGACGCGGTGCATTGTTGTAAGATTTCCCGCCAATATTGCACTCGTCCCGGCCTCCTGGAGCGCGAGGACACCGCGAGCCGGTCTAAACTAGCAATGGCCGGATTAATTCATGATGATGATGATGAAGCAGAGAAACACCGAGAACATTGACCGAAGTTGTGCTGCTGGGTTAACAATTACAGCAGGAGGGCTGGGGTTCAGGCTATCTATACCCCTCCCCTAAAAATTAGTAAATAAAGTAATAATTAATAAATAAAAGATTAGGGATCATTACACTATAAATACATTTTAATTAAAACAATAGCCATTATTCCTTAACCGACTTGGAATCTGCAAATGACAGATACTGACACCCCTACACCCTGCCATGGGATTCAGAACTGAGAAGGCAAACATATAAACAGTGTTTTTGTGTTTAATAACTTGCTAGTCTTGTGGTTGTTTTAGTCAAGGGAATGCTATATTTATAATATATGCCTTAGATATGATTGTCAGTGTCAAAATGAATTTAAAGACTTATTGTATGATATCCGAGGCTATTAATTTTTAATTATGTATACTTAATGGTGGTCTATTAAACCTGCACATTTTTTCATTTTAGAATATACTCTGACTCTATACAGGATGCCTCCTTTTGTCTTATTCTTGGCACATTTGTGTTCTGTATACGTCAAAGTTGATTTAATTTGATATTTACAGTAACGGGATGACAGATTTTATGCCAAGAAGTTGCACAGGAAACCTGCCCTAGATGTAAAAGTCAGTGATCATTAACACAGGGTCATCTTCACACATTTTCCCTTTCACTTGTTTCCTTTCACACATTATTACACACATTCACACACACACACATTCATACACACACACACACACACACACTCACACACACACACACACACACACACACACACACACACAGAGCATACAGCGTTTTGCTTTTTACATTGACCTGAGGCATTTCCCCACTACAACAGTCTCATTCATATAAGCTACTAAAAAGTCTGTTATTGATTTCTCTACTTTGATTTAGCCTCTTCAGATTTAGAGGGATGTGGTGTCATTTTCTCATTTTTTGATCTTGTGTTCCCTTTCACACAAGAGCTCAACAGTCTGACTTGTGCACCGTGGCTGCTTTGCAAACCCAGAGCAAATGTAGAGGCTTTGTGAGTGTTTCTGTATGAAGAGGCAGTGCAGGTCAGGGTGGCCAGCTTTGATTCTTCTAGTCCTCAGACCTTAATGTGCATTAGTACTTGTTTATGCTGTGACTCAAAATCCTCCGGGACAGTGTCTGTAAAAAAAATTACATATATATGTATATGATTGTTTAATAAATATACAGTCATCCTTGTCTATTCCATTATTATTACTATATCAGCAAAGACTTTCATTTTTGTAAAGACTTTCATTCTACTTTTTAGTCAGTGCAAATGATTATATAAAAATCGGCACTGCATGATTCACCGGATATTTATCTGAGAGCGTATTAAGAGAGGGGTACCATTGCATCGGTAGCGTAGGTTGGACCAGATAATGTTCTCTTGAGAAAAGCAGAAGACTCCAAGCCGACCTCCTCTCATAGTGGTGTCAACCAGTACATCCGAGTCAGCCACCAAATCCATTCCCTCGTATAGTTTTACTCTGCCACACACACAAACACTTAGATACACTTTACTCAGGTTAGAACATTCTTAGTATAAGGTGTATATTTCAGTACCAAATCTGGAGTTTTACAACAGACTACTGGGTTTAATTCTGACATAATTATTATTATTATTATTATTATTATTATTATTATTATTATTAATGCCAGTCCGTAAATGCTTTACAAATCAATACACAAGACCAAGAAACCCACATAAAACCCTACAATAGATAATTCAATGTAATCAGAAACTAAACAGCCAAAGAGACAATAAAAATCAAAACAAAAAACATCACAAATTATGACTTCATGATACATAATGTACTGTAAGGTTGTAGTACTTTGTTACTGCAAAAAGCAATTAACTGGACATTATATATATATTTAAATAAAATGTTATACATTATTCTATCATAAATATTTTACATACATACTTTTCCCATACAATGCTTCATTTGATAACCTCTGCACTTATACACTGATCAGCCATATCATCAACACATTAACATTGATTATCAATTATATACCAGTAAACTGGTGACAGGATCATGGGCAACCAAACCAAGGCTCATAGATGCCCATGGGAGCAAAGGCCACCCGTTCAGTCTTATCCCCAGATAATGCTACCCATGATAGAAAGACACTAGAACATCCAAAGCACTGCAATCTGCCAGGCATGCAAACAACCCAATCCTGCCGACCCCCAGGTTTCGAATTCCTCTAAAGATTCCAGCATCTATGGGATGCTCGGGACAAACAAGCCTGCTGTCTTTGTCCCACACACCCTAGCACACTCCCAGAAGTCTTGTGGAGCCATGCACTGAGGGGCCAGAGCTACCCAGATGGCACAAGGCTAACCTACACAAGATCTGGCATAATGTTTTGCGATGACACGGCTGATCAGTTGAAGCTGAAGACTTTAACATGAAAAATATATGTATAAATAATGAGACAGTCACATGATAGCATCAACGATGGTGCAACTACTGACAGAATAATACTATACATTGCTGCCATAATCCAATTAGACTTTTAAAGAAGGGTTAGATAACAACTGTTGAAGTTTGTGTACATTTTGTGCCCCTCTGTACAGTATATATACGGGTTGGACATGAAACTGAAACACTGGCCAATTTAGTGTTGGGGGTTTCATGGCTAAATTTGAGCAGCCTGGTGGCCAATCTTAATTGATTGCACATTCCACCAGTAAGAGCAGAGTGTGAAGGTTTAATTAGCAGATATAATAACACAGTTTTGCTTAAAATATTGCAATACACACAACATCATATCAGAGTACAAAAGAGGACAAATTGGTGCACGTCTCGCTGGCGCACCTATGACCTAGACAGCAATTCTTTGTGATGTATCAAGAGTAGGGTAATGTCAGCATACCACTAAGAAAGACCTTTGTGCTACCCCGGATTGTATCCAAAAAACATAAAACCACAGCTGCCCGACTCACTGCAGAATTAAATGTGCACCTCAACTCTCCTGTTCCCACCAAAACTGTTTGTCAGGAGCTCCACATGGTCAATGTACATGGCTGGGCTGCTATAGCCAAACCTTTGGTCACTCGTGCCAATGCCAAACGTCGGTTTCAATGGTGCCAGCAGTGAAAATCTTGGGCTGTGGACAATGTGAAACATATATTGTTCTCTGATGAGTCCACCTTCACTGTTTTTCCCACATCCGGGAGAGTTACGGTGTGGAGAAGCCCCAAAGAAGTGTGGGGGTGGATCAGTTATGGTTTGGACTGCAATATCATGGCATTCCCTAGGCCCAATACTTGTGCTAGATGGGTGTGTCACTGCCAAGGACTACCGAACCCTACTGAAGGACCATGTGCACCCAATGGTTCAAACATTGTATCCTGAAGGCGGTGCTGTGTATCAGGATGATAATGCACCAATACACACATCAAGACTGGTGACAGAGTTGTTTGAAAAACATGAAAGTGAAGTTGAACATCTCCCATGGCCTGCAGAGTCACCAGATCTAAATATTATTGAGGCACTTTGGGGTGTTTTGGAGGAGCGAGTCACTATTCTGCAAGAAGAATGGCTCAAAATCCCTCTGGCCACTGTGCAGGACTTGTATGTCAGTAACAAGATGAAATGCTGTATTGGCTGCGAAAGGAGGCCCTACTCCATACTAATGAATTATTGTGGTCTAAAACCAGGCGTTTCAGTTTTATTGTCTAAACCCTGTACTTCCACTCAAAAGTTTGGAATCACTTGCAATTTTTTTTTGTTTTTGTTTAGTGATTTATTTTTTACATTCTACAACAATGCTGGGGATTTCAAAACTATATTATAACACATATTGAATTAGGTAATTATGTAAAACCAGCAACAGTCAGTTGTTATTTTAAGACACAGAGGTCAGTCTTTCTGGTCTACTCCTAATACTCAGTAATTGCCCAGCAGCAACTAATTTGTATGAGAAATTACTAAGGATTTTACTAAATACTATTAGAATAAATTACATTTAGACGGTGTGGCTACACAGGTAGCAGAGGCATAAGTCAATTAAAAGTGTCTGACAATTATTGCAATACGACATATCCATGCAAAAGAAATGTTGTGCAGTAGGACAGGAGGGAAGAGTGCTGTAGGAGTTTGGTGGATGACGTGATGTTTTAGAGACATTCGACTGAAGTGCAGTATAGCGTGTGTGTGTGTGTGTGTGTGTGTGTGTGTGTGTGTGTGTGTGTGTGTGTGTGTGTGTGTGTTTAGTTCTATTCACCACTCTAACTGAATACAAAGCAGGTGTTTCTCTGTGTGCCTGAAAGAGCTTGGAATTTCACAGAGAACTGGCTATATACACACAGCAGCCTGGCAGAGACGCCCCCGCTACCCTCTCCCCCATCTGTTGTAAGTAGTAATATGCAGAAAGGAGTGGGACAATTTCTCCAAACCTAAATCCAAATCCCAGCCCTTGCATGGTTTTGTTTCTAAATGTAATAAAAATATTTCATGTTGATAATTAATTTATTAACATTAATAAATGCATAAACATATATTAAATTTAGCTTACTTATTGATCTCCTAGGTCAGGATTTTTTTTTCCTGAAACACTTGTACCAAGTCAAACTTTGTGTAATCAAATGAAAAATATATTTTATATATTGTATATAATAATATAATACAGTAAATCACACAGGTTCCTTGTTCTGTGCCTTTGCTTTTCCTCACTGTCTCTCCAGCATGTCCACTACAGTAGTTTCCGTTGGATCTGCATATCAACAGGCACCAAGGAAATTCTTGCCAAGGATTTCATTGGCATGGCAACCACAACAATGGAAGACCAGGAGGCCCAACCACTCACTAAAGTCACAGAGGTTTTGGAGGGCTAGAGCTTTAGGAAAAGGAGGAGTGGAACAAAAAAAAAAATACAAAGACAAGCATCCAGACCCCCATCTTCATGCTCACCAGTGAGGATTTTGTTCACCTTATGTTGGGCTAAATGCATCCTTTAACTGTATACAGAAGGGCGCCCTCTAATGTTTAAAAGAATGTGAGATAATTAAATATCTCTATTGATTGAACACATACTAAATTGTAAAAAAAAAAAATATATATATATATATATATATATGACCAAAGAATTGTAGTTAGTTTTACAATATGGGGAAATTGGAATGGAAATTTATGTTAGACTATTGTTAGATGGTGTGCTGGTCTTTATCTTTGCTAGCTTTACATACACTCACCTGATGTAGCCAACCTGGGGCCGGTGACTGAGCTGCCAGCGATAGGAGGTTTTGTCTTTCCAGCCAACATTGCGTGGGTCTTTCCACAATAACCTCACCTCTCCTTCTGTGTCTCCAGTGTGCCACAAAGCATTGCGGAGAAATTCACCTGGCCCTGTACGGGACTTTACTGCCTACAGAGGGAGCCAGGAGGCCAAGTGTGAGCCTTTTTCCTACATACGTTTACATTGCTCTGTATAATGGGGTTGCTAATCCACAAATACAATACAACATTGATAATACAGAAAATGTCAGAAGTCTGTTAGGTAAAATGTATAAAGCTATTTCAAATACAAAAAATTCTAATACAGCTGTGCTCGGCTGAATATTACTTGATGTATGGCTACCTTGAGCTGTAGGCCAGGCTCAGCCATTGCTCTAAATGGCACATTTTGCCAATAGGTCTGCTCTGTCTGTTTCCACATCACAACATAAAAGCTGGATGAGTCCTGGTAGCCAAAGATGAAGCCAGCGTAGTCATCATCAGTTACTGTATTTACATGGAAAGTACCCTCAAAGTCCACACCATTAAATGCAGTAAAACCTAAAGCAAGGACAGTCAGAGAGAACAGACAAAGGATGAGAGAGTACTAAAACTCACATTATTAATAACAATTTATAAATGCATGATTGTGGTTACTTCAAATAGCACTAAAAACACCAATATTAGCAATCAATGAATTTTGAAGCCTACCGACTGCTAAACCAGGGTCACTGTTCATTGTCTGAACAATCTCCATACCCTAAAATGCCACAACAATAAAGTTTTTTTTTTACTAAAGTTCATACAAATAATTAATGAACAATTTTGAAATCCATTTAATAAGTTAAAATGCATTACTGCTAGAAGTTCATCAAAGTTAATGACGTAAGACAAGCACAGGCGTTCTATAGAAATGACCTGCCATGCTGACCTGGTTAAGCACCACCCAGTTAGGATCAATTTGAGCGTCACCCTCAGGGTCCAGTATGACAGTCTGATAGGCTCTGAAGTCTGTAAGTGTGACTTCAGAACTCTCTGGACACACATCAACCAAATCCAGCACTGCATCGTTGTCAAAGTCATTCTCACACACGTCTCCAACACCATTACCTGGGGAGATGGGGATAAATATAGGGAAAAATATCTTTCTTGGTTCTAATTTAAAAAGCATGTTTGATGTTATTTACATGCCAGTGAAGATATGTTACAACCAACATGATTTTATACCACACATATTGCTTTAAGTTGTACTGTCTGGCCAGGAAAAGTTCTAATCTTACAGTCTAAGATTTCATTTGACCTCCTTTAGCTTTGATTTTGCATTCCCAATTCATTCATGTGCAAAAAGTATTCCTCATTCCCCAGAACCTTTGACAATTTGAGTCTTGGAATATGTCTGTCTGCAGCATTGAAGAAATGTAATATTCATTTGGAAAATCCAGAAAACCCACTGAGGGCAGTATTTATGTCCATTCGAGACTCCGTAGGGGTTAATCAGTCTCTCTTGGAAATGGAAAAATTGCACAATATTTTCACCAAACATTGATGCATAGTTACTTCTTATGCCATAAATTGAACAAAAATAAAAAATAAAAACACTGTACATTCATGACAGCTATTGCACAGAGCTTTATCAATAATCTCCCAGGAAAGCGTCACTTTGTTCACTGTTAACGCCCCCTTTCCCACGTCAGGATTGGGCACAGGATTGGGGCTGCACCAGTGGATGGCTGGGTGACTGGGAGAGCTTCGTGCACAAGCCTGTAGGAGACGCTACCTGCACGGATACACTCTGCCACTCTACTGCTGAAAACATTTGCTGCTCTGCTCCCTCACTACTATCCTCCCTTTCTTTTCTTCCTTTGTCCTTAAATCCCATCCGTTTCCTATTATACCTAATGAAACTAACCTGTCTTAATAAGACCTCGCCTCGCGTCTGTATGTCACAATACATTTCTATCTCATTACCATTTCCTCTCTATATGTTTCCTCTGTAATATAATTCGTAAGCATGGGATTAGTTTCCACTGTTATGTTGCTGATACACAGTTGTATGTTTCAGCAAAGCCAGATGAGAGACACCAACTTAATAAAGTTGAGGAATATGTAAAGGAAATGTGTTTGTTGCTGCTGATTAATCTTTACAACTAACTTGCATGGCCACAAGGGCACAGCAGTCTATAGAATGTAGAATAACAGATTTAGCATGTGATTTATTCAAATGTGACTGACAGGTGAAGTTTGTGGCTAGCTAGGTCAAAATGTCAGACAAGAAGATGTTTGAGAGAGGCGCTCAAAAGAAAACTGTGACAAGAGAAAGAGCTTCATGATAAGAAACTATTAAATAAAATCATGAACTTACATGATTCTTTAAAGCTGTACATGAGAAGCAACATCAGAGGAGGAAAGTAACAAATTACATTTACTCGCATTACTGTAACTGAGTTATTTTTTTGTGTACTTCAACTTTTTAAAGTAGTTTTTAAAATCTGTAATCTGTAACTTTTACTTAAATTTTTATGAGCTACTTTTTTCCTTTTGCTTGAGTAGATTTTTATAATGGTAACTTTACTTGTACTTCAGTAAACTTTCAATGAAGTAACAGTACAAAAAGTTTATTACTCTTTCCACCTCTGAGGAACTTGTATAGTACATGAGAGTCAAGTTCATTAAAGAGCAGAGTGAAGAAGCTGTGCCAACTAGAGATGGACAGGAAGGAATACTGTGTGTGTGTGTGTGTGTGTGTGTGTGTGTGTGTGTGTGTGTGTGTGTGTGTGTGCGTGTGCGTGTGCGTGTGTGTGATTCCAGGGCTGGCTGAGGACAGAGAAGAAGCTATTACTTTGATTTGTTGTTTATATGCCATAATTATTAGTGTTTCTTTTAGTAATGCAGAGTGATTAAATTATTTGGTTGAATAATTGCTTTCTCATTTCATGATTTATGTTTTTTTCTGCATAGTTGATGGTTCAGCATTATCTTTCCAGGCAATAATAACATTTTGGACAGTCCTTTACCCAATTATGGTAATTTCAAATCTACTTAGTTGTTTTCTTTGCTTGATGAAGAGGAATAAATGCACCCTTCTGAAGTGGCTTTTTTTGGCCAGGTTGTATAACTAAGATCTAATGTTCAAGAGTACCAGCAGCTAAGAGAACAGGACATCTGGAATATTAAGCTGTGATGGTCAAGACCATAATACCAGTGGGAAAGTGATTTTATTACCATCTGAATCTTTCTGGTTGGGATTGGGAATAAGTCGGCAGTTATCGGGACCGAGACCTCCTGCAGTCTCAGTGTCAGGAATTCCATCATTGTCATCGTCATCATCGCAGTCATCTCCAATACCATCATTATCCGAGTCAAGCTGGGAGCTGTTGGGGATGTCAGGGCAGTTGTCTCGACTGTCTTGGTGTCCATCCCCATCACTGGCCAAACAACCATACACTTTAAATTGCATATACATTAACAATACATAATCAGGTATGACGATAGTATGTGGAGCGAAATCCTACAGAAAGCAAAAACATCACAAAAACAGAAAGGTTTTTAATATTATGTAGGTTAGAGGATAGACATGAAGCTTACAAAACAAAGAAAGACCACATCAATGAATGTGGCCATGGTTAATTTTTAGTATCTTGTCAGGGTGGTTTAAATTAGGCTACTACATCATTTAATGCCATATTTTAGGAAATAAAAATGACTAAATTTGTTAGAGAATGTAATAGGTACGTAGGTAGGTGTAAATAAAGGCACAAGCCAGATAAACTGAAAGAAAAGTACTCCTACAGCTGCACTTCCGTGTTGCAAATCTCTTGTTCTACCACATCTGAAAGGTGACTACGAAGGTCATTGAAGATCACCAACCTCATTGTAATGTTCATGAAACCAGTTTGGAATGACTTTTGCTTTGTGACATGCTGGAAGAAGCCATTAGAAGATGGTAACTTGAGGCCATCAAGGGATTCTCATGGTCAGCAACAATACTCAAATAGGCTATGGCATTCAAGTAAGGACTGATTGAAATTAACAGGCACAAAGTGTACCAAGAAAACATTTCCCACACCATTATACCACCTCTTCCAGCCTGGACTGTTGACGCATAACACGTTGATTGCATTCTGGCTGACAGAAGTGCAACCTGGCATGGTCTTCTGCTGCTGAAGCCCAACCTCCCTCAAGGTTGGATGTAATGTACATTTTGAGATGATATGTCTGCTCACTACAATCATCCAGAGTTGTTATCTGAGGTAGATTATCTGCAAACAACTTTGCTCATTCTCCATTGACCTACAGGTATCTCATTACCTAGGCATTTACTTTTGGAGAACTGCCACTCACTGAATGTTCTTCCTTATAGGTCCATTCTGAATAAACATCCACAGACTGTTGTGTGTAAAAACCTCAGGAGTTCAGCAGTTATAGAAATACTCAAACCAGCCAGCCTGGCATCAAAATTCATACCAGAGGGCAAAATCACTATGCTCGCATTTTCCTCATTCTGATGGTTGATGTGAACAGTACTCGCAGCTGCTGGTACGTATCTGCATGATTTTATGCATTGCACTGCTTCCACATGACCGGCTGATTAGATAATTGCATACATGAGCAGGTGTACAGGTGTTCCTAATAAAGTGATGCCGAGCTTGGCATACTGTCTGTTTGGAGCCGTCTAAAGTTATAGTTTGTCTTCAGCATTATTGCTTTGTTTTTGTTTGTTTTTTTTCAGTTTCCTCCCACCTCTGACGTATATGCCAGTGGAAGATTGTCTAAATTGCCCCTAGAGCAAATAAGCAAATATTGGTGTATGTGAGAGCATGCGATGTATTGTCTTCTTTTTATATTTCATACACATTTCCATAATTTCCTTTTGATTCTTTAAAGTTGCTTTATGACAATGACCATTGTTAAAAGTGCTATACAAATAAAATTGAATTAAACAGAATTATTCTGGGTGTATTTAAATTTTACACCCAGTGTACCCAGGATTGGTCCCTGACCAATTAAGCCAGTTACTGAAGATAAAAGAATGATACACATTCATCACATTTAACTGTATTATTAATATAAATTTGTCTTCTTCAAAATGCTTTAGGAGTGCAAAGATTTGTACTGAGCTATAGATTACCATAATAATACAATCAAAGATTATTTAGAAAATATGTGAGACAGTACAGTAGGCAAAAGGTCTGAGGTCTAGGTGGCGCCAGAGTAATAGATAAGCTTCATTACATTACATATAAGTTCAATGTGTGCGAGTGTTTAAACTTACGAGTCTTGATTGGTGTCGCACACATCTCCGACTAGGTCATTGTCTATGTCGGTCTGCAAGGATATAAGCAGCATTGTGTTAGCTTTTTCTTAGCACCTACATTTGATTCAAATTGCTAACAGTACATAATACCGAGGAGTAAACGAGTAAAACAAATCCATTAAAAGTTTAAAACTTTAGAAAGCACTTTTTTTTTGTGTAAAGGTAAAATGCATACAAAACAGATGCTGTCAACTTATGCACAACAATAAAACAGATAAATGAATTCAAATACGTTTTGACCATTATGCATTCTGTTCATTTAACCAAATATTACCAACCCAATGGTTACTAGACCAAAACTAAACTAGTCCAACACCGGTCTCTTTAATTGCTTAAACTGAAACATTAGACATCAGTATGGTGCTTTATAAACTGTGATGACCTGCATGGGGTTGTTCATTTCAGGGCAGCTGTCACAGGCGTCTCCCACTCCATCATAATCCCGGTCTGTCTGCATGGGGTTCGGCACTTTGGGACAGTTATCCAGCACATTCTGAACACCTGCAATGCATGAACACCCACATTACATTACATTGTTGTCAGGGTTGTGAAATGAAAGTTTAACTGTTTAAGTCTAAGCTGCAGTGTCTATTTTTACTTTGTTTAACAGTTTTCTACATTACCCAAGATGCTATTTAACTGCCTGCTGATATCGGTGCCAGTGGAAATTAGCTATGCCTCTCATTTCTAGCTAAAAGCAGAATTAAGCCATGATTTTTTGTTATTATTCCATCTATCCATCTCTCTCACCTCCTCATGTGTACAATGAGTTCAAACGTTCATGCTAATCAATGCTAATTACGCTAATCGATACATATCATGTTGAAGATCGCTAACTAACTAAGCTGAGTCTGTGCGCTAGGTTTAATCTATCGTATAACTACATTGCATTCTCTAACTTTGAGTTTTGTATTTATTTACTTCTACGTCTTCTTTATTTGTTTATCTGACATCAACTCTGCGGAAAAAATGGTCCGTTATTATTTTTTGGTTAAATCTTTTCTCTTAGAATCCTCAAGCACATCATTCAAATGTCACAGTGTTTTTTTCTTTAATGGAGAGGAGAGGTCTGAAACAGAAATCATACTGACCGTCTCCATCAATGTCTTGGTCACAAGCATCGCCCTCTCCATTATTGTCTGTGTCTTTCTGGTCAATGTTGGGCACATTGGGACAGTTGTCACATGCATCACCAAAGGAGTCTGTGTCTGAATTCTGTTGGTCTTTATTAGGTACCAGCCGACAGTTGTCCTAAAACAATGTGAGTAGCGGAGAGAAAAAAAAAAATCATATGCATAACATATCCATGCACTTCTTACACTGTATTTCAAACAGTCAGCAAGTAAACTTGGTATTCCATCAGAATAGTCACCATCAGTTTACCTCCACATTCTTAATGCCATCACCGTCAGCGTCTTCATCACACTGGTCACCTATGCCATCATTATCTGCATCTTCCTGGCCTGAGTTTGGTGTGTATATACAGTTATCCTGTAATTATAATACCCACATTAAATAGATGAGAGATCAACAAGACAGATGTTGGGAAACTAATGAGAAATCATAGGGAGTGTTCTTTTTATTATGACAAAGCATGCATTGTTTAAAAATGTTATAATGAATCCTCTGCAAACAATTGCTTATATGTAAAGGCAGATCATTAGAGTCAGCGCTGTGTATTAGGTTTGGTAATGCAACACTAATCATTATTATTGCTGTATAAAATTACAATCCATATTTAAATAGAATACAATTTCCAGGAGCACAAGAACACAAAACATATTAGGTACATCTAGCATATGTACACTACAAAATTTTATTTGTATTAGGACAGGACAGGTTTTTGGTTATTGTTTATGCAACTGAACACCTCTCTTAGACTTAGACTTCTACAATCTACATGATAGCTGTGTGTGTTGAGCATTAAAACATGCTCCTTTAATGGCACAGTACTGTACAGTAAATACATCTGCTATTCAAATACTTAATCATATAGCAGCTAACCATTCGTCAAGGAAAGTGGATCATTACTGGGAATTAATCATAGTCCCAGTTTTGGGACACTTCTTTGCAAATTTGCCAATTCGCAAGTTAGAAAGAAAATAAACTTGAAACTTGGCCCATTTGAGCTGCAACTAAGAAATTTAAATATATATAAAAACAATAAGTGAATACTTCAAACCTGTCTGCAGTGTTTATTATTGTCCATGCAGGGCAAAGCACGGTCAGGATAGCCATCAATGTCTGTGTCTATACCACATGTGTTCCCATTACCAGCCCAGCCAACATTACACTGAAAAACACAGAACAGATTAAGACATAAGTATGGGACACCCACTTCCTCAATCATATACCAAACATGCATGTTGCTAAAATTTGATGTTTTTACTTCTTTCTAATGAAAAACTGATATTAGCTGTTAACATACCGCACAGGAAACATCACCGTTCCTCTCAATGATACAGTGAGCATGAGAGTGACATGGGTTAAAAGCAAGTGTAGCACAGGATTTCCGGGGAAAACAGCCTGCTGTCTGATTTCCCACATAGCCAGATTTGCACTGACCACACTTAAATGAGCCCTGAGGAAAAAGAGAGTGTGAAAATAAAAGTTTTTTGGCACCTCACTGTATTCCAACTGTCATATTAAGGAAACTGGGATGCTAAGGTCTAAACAAGAGCTTTAATACTTACAATGGTGTTTATGCAGACAGAATTGGCTGTGCATGCATTGGCAACTTCCACACATTCATCTATGTCTAGACATTCCTGTGAAGGAAAAACCCCATCAGGGAAAAGTGCAGTGTGACAGATATCACCAAAATGTGTTATACTATATGTTATACTATATGTCTTTTATAAGACGAATGCTTTTCTGCCAAAAAGAAGCAAGTGATCTATCATCTGCCAAGATAAATTATATAATTATGTAGCTTCAATATGCTAAAATTGGACACCATATGACATAACTTTCCATTAGACACAACCTAATGGTTTCTTCTGTAATTTGCATCAACAGCCTTTTATTTTTTCAAAACAAGCTTTCTTGGGCATTGGTGCACTTTTTCTGTACATTTATGGAGACACTGTGACATGGAGCAGCTGTTGCTTTTGCCAAATATATAAAATGGCACAATTTTCATAATAGTTTTATTTAGGATGAGGGAAGTGGGAAATAACAAAAGAATGGACTAATAAGCCTTTACTGCCTGTTTTTTTTTTTCTTCCTTTTTTTTTTCTCCAATTGCGCCCCGGTGCATCCTATAAAAATGTGATTGTGTGTCTTGTGAGCACCTGTTTGTGGTTCTTGGCATATTCTAGCCCAAACCCTAAGACAGGTTTCCCCCAATATCCAGGTGGGCAAGGCTCACATCTGAAACCTTTCACTGTGTTTACACATGCACTTGGAGAGTAGCAGGGCTGAGCCAGTGAACACTGAAATAAATGCAGAAAGGAAACACTAGCATACACATGCTTTGCATTTATAGATTCCAGTATTTGTATTTTTGTTATAGCAACACACTCACTTCATCAAGGTCTTGACAGTGGGTGCCATTGCCAGTCATTCCTTCAGGACAAGGCCCACAGCGGTATCCTGGAAAATCAAAAGTCTCCATGCAAGGAACACCATTAAAGCATGGGTTGGGATGACAGCGAGAGCGAGGCTCATGGAATCCTATATAACACATGAAAACAACAAAAATGAAAGAAAAAAAAATTAAAAAGCTGCAATACGTAAATCATAAATGTCTACTAATCACCCTGGCAGCAACATGCCAGTTACAGGCTAATTAGCATAAGAGCTTTCACAGAATTAGGTGTAGTTTTTTAGGGCAACTGGACTGACTTGTGGGACATAGACAGAGAAGACGTACCACACACTTGGCACTCCAGTATGGTATTCCTAATGAGAGACATTTCCTTCACCTATAAAAGACAGACATGCACATCCACACACAGTCAAAAGACAGCAAAAGTAACAGACATCTATCATGATGCATTTTTAACCCCCTAACACAGACACACACACCTGTTCTCTGATGTCTTGCCGCAGCTCACCCAGGATCTGATTAAAGATTATGAGTTGTCCAATGAGAACTTTGGTGTGATCACCTGTGGCCAGCAAATATAAATCTTTATTATATGCACACACAAATATAAATGTTCTATAGTTGGTTAATTGCTCTCACCAAGAATGGAGTTCACTTCCCCATTTACTGTGAGCAGAGCAAAGAGATGCACATTTATTACAACAGAATGCAATGAAAGAATATACAGCTGGAATTCACTACAGACATTCAATAATACTCTGAGACTATCTTACAATAAATTGACATAATTTAAAAAATATTGTACTGCATGTGTCATTATCCAGCTGAGTATGTGATGTTGTGTTACCTATATTGTATGAGGAGGCATCACCCTGAAAAGGGCAGTCAGTGAGCGCGCCTGCATTAGCTACAGTTCCCCCAAGAGCTAGTCTGAGGCTCTCCACTGATCCCTGTAATCAAAAACAAACATGCACACATTATACTAATACCTCCAGGTTACTCACTCAAGTTGCCCTCCTTTCATAGCTTCAGTTCAAAATACGAGGGGAGTTTCAATCAAACCAGGACTTGTGATGAACTTTCTCATAAATGAAGGTGTAAAACCCATTTTTACATTTACAGAAGCACATTCGTGAGAATCTCAGCCAAAGTAAAACATTGAAATGGTTGCAAATGCTAAAGAAGGCCGTACGGCCATGAATAATGATTTCACCCGTGGGGGTTTGGAGTCAACTGCAGTCGCTCCTGTGAATATTCAGCGAGTGGAACATCTAAATCCTTGAAAATCGATGGATAACTTGTCACCAATCTGCAAAAGAGGCGCCTCTGCCTGTAGGAACTGTACACAAAATCATTCCCGAACATCACTTACACATTACAGGAACTCGTCTGGGAATTATTTCCGCATCCCCCTTACAGTCCTGTTTTCGCTTCAAGCCATTTCCTCATGTTTCTGCCAATTAAAGAAGTACCTGGGAGGCCAGTGTTTCAGACTTGAAGCAGTCTAATCATGGCTATGGTGTACTGAGAAAACCTTCTACCTTGGTGGTATTCAAGCACCAGTTAAATGCTGATGCATTAGTATAGTAGAGGACTGTATAGAGAAATAAAGGTAGTTTTTACTAAAAAAAGGTCTGTTATTCGGCATAATCAAAAGTCCCAGTTTGACTTGAACACACTTCATATAAACATAGGCCAAATTTAGTAACATCAACTAGCCTTGTCAAAATTCTGTACTGTACAGGACCACAACAGCTTTGTTGATCGTGTTTTTCATATAGAACAAGTAGAACAGTGTCTGAGTAAAGTTACTTTACCTGAAGTCGAGCATATGCCTTGAAACCATTCCTTATCTCCACCAACTCCGCCTCTGAAGGAAGGGCAACCAATTGAGGCAGACGCTGGGCAGAATCAACCAGGCGGCAGTTGACATAAAGCTCAAGGCTGAGATTTTGTCTTTGCAGTCCTCCTACGCGGAGAATGATGGACTGAGTACGCCCATCCGCCAAGTTAGAGCTTTGCAGATTTACCGTGTGCAGCTTGCCGTCTTCACGAACATACCGCACAAGGGCTGTCAGAACAGTGACATTTATTATCAGTGACCTTAAATGTTGATATTACCTATAATTAAGTAGTTAATAATGATTTAAAGATTATAGTGCAGGCAACAGTTATTAAGTCGTTATGGGTGATTTCGGCAAGGCAGTAGGGTCTTTGTGGAAGGTCAAAGAACATCAGTGTGTATGTGTATACTAACAGATTACTAAGCCTATCCTGTAATGCCTTTTTTTTTTTTGAATAGCACAGTACAAGCATTGATTACATAATAATAATGGTTTGGTTATGATTTATCTGCCTTCTCAGAGCCCAATACGTACCTCAGCACCCTGCTCAATACTGACATTACATTTAAAGTTACTCTTATGTCTAAAAGTACCTTTGTTGATTTTGCCCATGACTGCAAGCTCCAGGTACTTCTTATTATCCTGCTTATTGTAGAAGCCAAGCAGCACTCCTCCAAGTTTGGGTGGCAGTCGGAAGGTGGAGACGATGTAGAGATCACTGAGAGTTTTCATTGCTCCAGAAATCTTTTCTACTGCAGCCACATTCTGCTTGACATCTTGCAGAGCCAACATGTCTATCACTGCAATACAGGAACAATGGATTTTAGTGCTTTAGAAAGCATTGGCACCCAACCCACAACTATTATAACTTCATAATTTCAAGTAATAATGCTCGTCTTTTCTTACATCTCTCCTTTCTTTCGCCTGCATATTTCAGGGTTTTGGTGCGCTTTTTGTAGTTGTCCTTCCTACCTTGGAACTCCATACATAATACACACTCACTCTAACTTAACATTTCTAGTTCCTTGCAAAAGTATAACTAAAATCCAGTTGAACCAATTGCCTTCAGAAGTCACCTAGTCCTCCTGTGTGTTATTTAAACTCAGTATAAATACAGCTGTTCTGTGAAGCCCTCTGAGGTTTGTTAGAGAACATGTTAGTGAACAAATCATTAAGCCGTTAAGTTTAAATCTCTGTGTCATGTGAAAGCTTAGGATATAATGTACGCTGCTCGGCCAAAATAAAAAAATAAATAAAATCGCACAATCTAATATTTTGTTAAAATCCAAAATCCATTGATGAAAAACTTGGTCATTCAATATATTCAGGTCATCAGCTGACCTCATTTTTGGGAAGATAACAGTGAAGAACCTAGACCTGACCAACAGAAGCAACCCCAGATTATAATACCGCCCAAACACACTTGTACAGTAGGCACTAGATATGATGGGTGCATCATTTCATCTGCCTCTTCACTTACCTGGATGCGCTTCTTTTTTCTGATTCTCTTGACAGATAAGTGTTTTTTTTAAGGCTACACAGCTTTTTAGTCTCAATCTACTGAGTTCTCTTCACATTGTGCATGTGAAAATGCTCTTATTTTCACTATTCAACGTTGCTTCACTATTAAACATAAGTTCTACTGTTGATTTGATTTCACCACACATTTAAGTGATCCTTGATAAAAAAAAAAATTCTGACCACATTTCTTCCTTGAAGATGATGGTTCACCACTATCCTTGTGTTGGACCGTTCTTAACACAATTTTAATAGTTTCATGAATTAGTTTTCTTTGCTTGATGCAGGCCATTGACCCTTCTAAAAACATCTTGGCAATGATGTAACGTCTTTGCAACGACCACAGGATATGTCTTCTGACATTGCTGTTTAAGATATGAGAAGATACTCACTTCATTAGTTCGGGTTAAATTACTATTCTTACTTTTTTACTATTACTGTAATTTTCCATTGTAAACTTATTACTGACCTTTTTTTTTGACAAGTCAGTGTATTACTTGCTCAGTAATATAAAGAAAATATGAAAGAAAACTAATTATCTTTTATAATTCCACCTGTCAAGGAGTGGAATATATTCAGAAAAACTGATGTGTTGTAAGCAGGAAAAATAGGTATGCAAAGGATTAAATCAACATAATGGTTACATGGCCTTGTGGCATATTCCAAGGAAGGACTAGTGAACCGGCAAAAGGGCAGTCGATGCCCAAGGCTTACTGACGTGTGTTCCAATCACACAGGAGAGCTACTGTAGCAAAGATTGATAAAGAAGTGTGAGAAGAAGTAAAGAGTGCCCACGGTGACGACCACCTGTTTACCGCTGAAACTCATAACGGGCATGTAAGTATCAGAATTATACCACGCAACAATGGTAAAAGAGTCCAATAAATCATGTTGTCTATTACATCCTTTGAATGGCTGGGTGTGTGTGCGTTGCTAACCTTCGGGACAACATTGCACAAGGATGTACTATAAGAAGATGACAAGATGGCGGAGACAGTGTGATGCTCTGGGCTATGTACTGCTGAGAAACCTTGGGTCCAGGCGTTCATGTGTAGGCTACTTCGACACGTATCACCTACCTAAATGTTGCTCCATATATATATACTATATATAACTATATAACTATATATATATATATATATATATATATATATATATATATATATATAGTTATAGTTATATAGTTATATATATATATAGTTATATATATGAGTTTTGCCAGGTGAAGGGTTTTTTTATTGCTTTTTATTTTCATGTGCATGGGTTTGTAGTGGAAAGTGCAGAGTTTTTTTTTTTTTTTAAACCCACAGCCTAGACATTTCCAAGCCCAATGCCCAAAGAATCTATAAACAACACATCCTACCAATTACAGAATAAAGTAATGAGAAAGAAGGGAAAATAGTTACTTCACTATAGCACCATGAATAAATCTATGCACTTTAAATATCAAATGGACAGTTCTTAATTTTTTTTTTTTTTAGTTATAGCAATATTTGGGTAATAAGTATTAATAGATTGCATCCACGTCAACTAAACCATTGAGCATTATCATCCATATAAGCACTAATCTAAGTGTCACATTTACACAATTTTGGGACACTCATTGTTTGCTTAAGCAGCAGGTTAAAGACCCCTGCTGCCTTCCAAGTGCTCTCCTCTATAGTTATTTCTCACATATTGACTCACTTACTATCAAAATGTTTATGCAATGGTTTGTGGCAGGCCAGCAGTACTGGAGCCAGGACAAGGCTCTGTGTGTGTCTGAGGTAGAGACAGAAGGAAAGAATGAACCAAGGAGACAGTACACAGATCCAGGGAAGCGGGAAAGCCTCTGTGATGTCTCACTTTGTGTTCAGACTGCTTTAGGTCACCACACAGATACAGATGAATGACAAATCAAAGCACAACCCAGCCTGGTATCCATGTCTTGAGAAAGATGAAAAGGGCTTTAAAGGTAGACGTGATAAGATACCTAGAATACATCAAAGCCATTTGTAATGAGATGCATAAAGTATTCCTGAAATGCATGACATGGTTCGGGATGAGTGCTACTACTACTACTAATAATAATAATAATAACAATATAAATAATCATAATGATAATAAATAATAAAGATGATGATGCTAAGTAGTAGTAAAAGAAGAAGAATACTTTTCAACCATGCTTTTTAAGAGCGTATAAATCCACACTTGATAAATGCTCTTGCTTTCTCATGGGGTATCTGGAGATTTTTAGGAGCATGGTGTTGTCAAAACAGACTATCGTTCCTACAATTTAATGAAGTTTATTTTGTATTAGTAATATTGACTAATAATTATTTAAAACAACCACAGCAAAATTATGATGCTCAGAGCATACAAAGATGTTAGTATAAACGTACAGTATTGCGTAACTCTAATAATATACATGTGCACATACATGACAATGTATTAGAGCAAATAGAAAAAATGTAGAAACACTTAATTATGTTTTAATGAGCAAACTTGTCAACGTGTGAACACAAACATGAAGAAGTACTACATCTGTCTCCAAGCAGCTAGACACAGTAAACTGATGCTTTAAAAAAAAAAAAAATCTAAACAGTCGTTCTTTGGTTAAATAATTTAAGGATGTAATAAATCCACACATTAGACAGACATAATAATGTCTGAGCAATAATGATACCTTGGTCGTCTTGTTTCTCCAGAGTTTCACACAGGCAGATCTGCATCATAGTCAATGCAATCCAGACTGCCACAGATCGCATTGCATCCATGCTCTTAAATTACGAAGAACACGCTAAGATCCAGAGGAAGAAAGAAAAACAAAACTATTTTTT
This sequence comes from Clarias macrocephalus, assembly GCA_011419295.1. NCBI lineage: Eukaryota > Metazoa > Chordata > Actinopteri > Siluriformes > Clariidae > Clarias > Clarias macrocephalus. Next base: position 102,930 of record JAAGKR010000794.1, read on the forward strand.
TCTTATCAAACCGGTGCGCGTGAAGTTGCGGGTGCCGCGTTCAGCGCGCGCTCCTTAAGACCAACTGGCTCGTGCGCTCAAAGAGAGAGAGAGAGAGAGAGAGAGTGTGTGTGTGTGTGTGTCTGAGAGAGAGATACGGTGTGTCAAGAGAGAGAGAGAGAGTGTGTGTGTGTGTGTGTGTGTGTGTCTGAGAGAGAGATACGGTCCAATTAAGCTCGGTGGGTGTGTGTCGGTTAATTAAACAGCGGTGGACTTTATGACTCACTCAGTCGATTCTCTCTGTTTACCCGTTAAATTGACATTTTGCTGGAATCATTGTGAAATACTGCGTGTTTTCTTTACCCTTCATTACGTTTATAACTGGATTATATGACTAAAATTATCCTCACTCTGGCTGGAGACATTATTTCAAATAACTCTTAGAAAAGACAAATAAATCGGTTTCGGGCAAAATCTCCTCGCTTTTCAATACACTTTGTCCATCTGTCAACGAGCTTTGGTATTCCTTCATTAAAAGAATGTTTTAGGCTGAGTTTCCTATAGGAAGCAGAAATATAGGGAGGATGTTTTAACACCTCAGGTAGGGCAGAAGTGTGCAGCTATGTCATGCAAAGTCACAACGCACTTGGATAACAGTGCTTTGTGTTTAATCTGAAGTTTAGGCTTCAGCTCTTCATAAGGAATAAGTCCATCAGAGGGACAACCCACGTGAGATGTTTTGGAAAAAAAAAGTCAGAGAGGCCAGATTGAGGTGGTTTGGATATGTTCAGAGGAGAGATTGTGAGCATATCGGTAGACGGATGCGGAGTTTGAAACTGCCAGATCAGGAGGTCTAGAGGAACAGCATGAAGGAGATTTGTGAATGGGGTGAGAGAGGACATGAAGTTGGTTGGTGTGAAAGAAGAGAATGCGGAGGATAAGGTTTAGATGGAGGCAGATGATTCACTGCGGCGACCTCTGAAAAGGACAGATGAAAGAAAAAGAAGAAGAACACTTCAGCTTCTCAATAAGCATCTCACTGTAAAGAGCACTGTTGATCGCTGAATCGTTTTCCAGACAATATTCCAATACTGGTCCTTGGGAATCTCAGAAAACTATAAGCATTAATTTTCCAGCTGATGGTTGACTTTTGAACTTCTTCTTGGTCAGTGATTTATGATGTTCCATACTCTTAGACTCGCAGTGATGAATCCACGTCTCGCCAGCATTAATCATTCTCTTTAAGAAACTTTCACCTTCCTTAACGTATCTGTCCAAATTTTGTTAGCAGATATCCAAATGACAAAAAAACAAAAAACACTGCAGGCTGTTCTTCTTTCTGGCAATTCACAAATGGGGGTCAATTTTTGCTCGCACTGCAGTTACAAATGAACTGATGTAACACATTCACAGCTGCACAGAACAGCACCAGATTGTGGATAATTTTTGACTTACCCTCGTATATGACTACCAAAGAGCTACAGTATGTGATAACAGATACACTGTTTGGACTAAAGTTTGTGGACACCTGACCATGACATAAATATGTGTTTAAAGTTTGAAGTACACAGTTGTCTTTGTATGATGTAGAATTGCAGAGTCCAAGCATACAGTAACAGTGTCCCTGTTCACAAAGCAAGCTTCATGAAGATTGCTAATGGCCAAAACATGGTATTGGTGCTAAAAGATGTCTCACCTAGGTGAAAAAGTGAATTATCAGATAGGATTATATTTCACTATTTTTCATAGGACTTAATGCTTCTCATTTCCCAATCACTGCCTAATTCTTTTTGTAAATATGCATAAACATTTATATTTCTATCAGATAAAAAGAAAAACACTTGATAAATACAATTTCATGCCCTTTTATGTAGTCCATAACTTTAAAAAAAAATCAAAATCTTTCAAAGTTTATCCATTTAGATTTCACATGAGAATACATAAACCTGAAAATGTGTATTATTCTAAAATGCAAAATTGTGAAGATATTGTACATGAATTTGACATGGTTATGGACACTACTAAATAATTTTGCATGGAATACTTCAATTTAAGCAACATTTTTACAATTTACGCCAATTTTAATATTAATAGTCATGAAGAAATATAAATAATTAGCATTTTAAATTATTATTGTTTAAAGCGAGACAGTATAATGCTAAAAACTGACATTTTTGGAGCACATATAAAATCATCTCTCCAAAACTTTAGCAACTTATAGGGAAGCAAGATTGGTCACTTCTGTGGTGCATAAACTTCAGAAGTAGCTTCTTTGGCGCACACATTTTCTGTGGCTCACATTTTCTATGGTTCTGGTCGACAAACTCAAGTGAACTGGACAGTGCCCCGACTTCAACCCCACTGAACGCTAAATGGATAATCAATTGTGCACCAATCCTCGAGTGCCTGATTTACCTATAGTTAGGAATCCGAATGAGGTTTTGTGCCAAGGGGGATTCCACATACAAGGACAAATAATGTGCTGCAAACTATTATAACAAAGAAAACAGAAGAAGTCCCCCCCCCCATCACTCACTCACTCACTCACCATCTACACCCCTTTATTCTGTTTACAGGTACACGGGGCCTGGAGCCTATCCCAGGAGACTTAGGGCATGAGGGTAGGGTACACCCTGGACAGGGTGCTTATCAGTCGCAGGGCCCACACATATACACACGCTGACATGTTCATTCATACACTATGGGCAATTTTGGAATGTCAATCAGCCAAACCTGCATGTTTTTGGACTGTAGGAGGAAACCGAAGTACCCGGAGAAAACCCATCAAGCACAGGGAGAACATGCAAACATACACAGACCAGAGAGGGAATAGAACCCTCAATCCTGGAGATGCCAGGCCAGGATGCTAACCAGGATGCCATTATGCCGCCTACAGTTATAAAACTTTTGTGATATCAATAGGTAAAATCACTTTCTGCATACTGAATATATATATTAAGTTAATAAAGTGTTAAAACGGGCACACTGACACATTAATATTGATTAACAATTATATACCAGTAAACTGGTGATGCGATGATGGGCCCACTACTGGGTTTAATGTTTTGCATTTTATTGTGAGGTGTGATCAGGTTTTGGATTTTATTAGCAATAAGCCATAATCATCAAAAAAATAAAATAAATAAACACCGTAATTTACAGATCCATGCATTAGCATGCTATGTAATATTTATGAAATGATGACAGTAATTACCAAATTCAAAGAATATACAGCAATCAGGCACAACCCTAAAGCATCTGTTTCTAAAATCTTGGTGCCAGACACCACAGCACACCTTCAGAGGGCTTATGACGTCTAATGGTACTACGTTATATGACCTTTATTTACTCCACTTTATTCCCCAATAACCCCCCCCCCCCCCCCATATTTATTCTATGAGCACTGCGCAGCCTCTGCTAACTTGTCTTTTTCCCATAGTGCATCTTGGTGGCTGATATCTCTTCCCCTGGTATCACCATCCACATGATGTATAAGAAAACATGATTCACCAAAATCAAATCAAATTACTCCATGGTCCAGTTCTGCTGTGTCAGCATGGTCACTCACACTAGTCTGCGGATAAATAGCCACGTGTTGTACTGCATGTTTTGACACCTTTCTATCACAGCCAGCATTAACTTTTCCAGCAAGCTGTGCTACAGTATGTGGAATTGGATCAGACAGGTTAGACAAGCTTCCATGTGCATCGTTGGTTCTTTCTCATCCATGACCCAGTTACCAGTTTTCCTTACTTGGACCACTTTTAGTAGATACTATCAACTGCATAACAGTTACACTCCACAAACAAATCAAAAACCTGCTGTTTTACTGTCAAATAGTATATTTGCATGCACTCTACAATTGGCATTCTTGACAGTCAGCAAGCGAAAACAGTCAACAGTGAACATTATATAGTTTTGAAGATTTTAAAAATGTATTGAAATTAAATAAATATCTCACAAACTGAAAATATAAATTTACAAATATATATTTTATATAGAAAATATACCTTCTAATTATTCTGTCCTCTGTTCCATATGAAGAGGAAACAATGTGTAATCTGAAATTAAAATAAACAAACAAAGCCTTAAAATAATACATCAGGTTCAGAATGATTAGGACCTCGGGAAATAACTTCCAAACATGGAAGTGTACCATCTTCTACATTCACTGCTTCAATGAAATGGAAAATGTCCAGAATAAATTAATTGAGATATTTGAGTTGCTATATAATTTGGTAAAACACACCACTATATTAAAATAAGTAATTTAGACTTTAAAAGTTTAATATTTTTTTAAACCCTTTTGTTCTTAAATAATAACATTAGAAAACTGATTTACACCCAAATGTGCTACAGCTGGCCAGATGTACAATAACAAGCAAAAGTAGCCAATATGATATTATCAGTTATATCATGGTTATTTCTGATTATGGGGAAGCAAAGCAATCTTAATTTTCTGTGGCACACACATTTTCTATGGTTCTAGTCGACACTGCACAGAGCCCGACTTCAAGCCCACTGAACACATTTAGGCTAAATGGATAATCAACTGTGCGCCAGTCCTTGAGTGACTGATTTATCTATAGACAGGAATCCGAATGACGTTTAGTGCCAAGGGGATTCCACATACAAGAACTAGTAATGCTGCAAACTATTATAACAAAGAAAAAGAAAAGTGCTATAAAAGAAAATACTACATATGATATTATCAATTACACATGATTACAATATGATACTATCAGTTATATCATGGTTGTTTCCGATTATGGGAACCAGCGCAATCTTAAATCATAATTTAAAGTCATATTTTGGTAGAAAGGTAGTAAGAAATTGGAGATGATATTATCAAACCTCAACAGATTTTAAACATACTCTGCAATGGTTGGAGTACTAAATGCGAGAACATTAAGGAAACATTTTTAAGACAGCACTAAAAGGTAACATCTTCGCAGGCTAAGGAAACAAAATAACAAATCCAAAAAAATGATAAAATCCGAAAACATAACAAAAATGAAAAAAGAATAACAGATCCGAAAACCAAAAAAACAAAAATAATCAGAAAAGACAACAATTCAGACAAACTGGAAAAGATATGTGTACTTTGCAAATGAAATTCTTATCGCTGATTGGACGAGACATTTTTCACTCACGATATAGAATAAGTACTGCAGCCTCGCAGCATTTGAATGTCTATGGTATTTTGTTTTCGGATTTATTTAGTTTTGGGTTTTGTTCTTTTGTTTTGGAATTTTTTGTTTTTGTTTTCGGTTTTGTTTTTTTGTTTTTGTATTGACTATTTCGGTTTTGGATTTGTTCGTTTGTTTTCGGTTTTATTTTGTTCTGCACTTCTCAGATGCCCACTTTTTACTCATCATCAGTATAAATCAGTGATGCTTTGTGCTATTTACAATTAAATGGTCCTGTATGCAGAAAATAAAGGTCCTGTTGAAATGAAACAAGCACACTCATATTCCTGAGACTCAGCAGTTGACCCATTCAGATAAATGTTCGACCTTTAATATGACCTCAAAAGCCTTTAAGAGCTTTTTAAGCCCAAAGCTTTGAAAACTCATTACTTCAACTCACTATACACAGTCAAATGGAATGCTGTTTTTCGAAATTATAAAAGCTGCAGTTTACAATAACAAATTCCAAGATGTATACAAGAAGTAATGTTGTGAATAATAATGATAAAGTGAATAATACTACACTGATACATTTTTGTAACTTTTTAGCCAGGTTTTAGTGAATGCAGGCTCGACATCTCCGTCCCCTGCTATGAGAAATGTTTATTTTTGATTGCTACTGTGTTGCCTGGGCAACTGCTTTTAACAGCCTTTGCCAAGGAAATATTTCCGCTCATGCTCCATTATTGCTGGACCTTGAAAGCAGCAGATTTGGCAATGGATGGTTGGTTCTTGCCCTTTTCAAACATCATTAGACAATTTAAAATGTACCTAAAAAAAAAAAGGCATGCTAAACATGAAGTAACGTGCCGGTACTCGGTAAAATCGGTCCATTTCAGAGAGAAAAACCTGAGTTTCCAGAATGCTTAGCTGTAGTGAGTCTAAAAGGATGACTCACACTTTTGAGTTCCTGAACTAAACTAAAAGCAGATACAATCATGACATGCATGTTCAGGCATTAAACTCCATTGTTCCTGTTCTGATTGAATTGCACATCTCACACAGAACAAAGCTGCAGAACAGTTTTCCGATACAGCACTTTTCCAAATCTGTTTTTTTTTTTGACGTCATTAAACTTTAGCTCCCATTGGAGAGATCACATAAGCCCATGAGTACAGATGCTTGTGCATGCAAACCCCCCCCCCCCCTCCACACACACACTCAACTCATATTACAGTCTATCCTCCCACCCCCCCACACACAAAACAACAACCCTGGCGTGAACAGGGGCCAAGGTGGGATTCCTGAGCCATGCTGTAATACACAGCTGTGAGTCCATAGGGTGCAGTGGAGAGACAGCTCTCAGTTTGGCAGACCCAGCAAGATGGTTACTGTCTGTCAGAGAGAGGGAGCATAAAAACCCAATAAAATGCCCAGCTGAAGTTTAGTTTATAAGGTGTTGATCTGACTTAATTTTATTTGTGTTGCCAGTAATTCATGCAAAAACAAAGACATAATAATTTTGATTCCTTAAATAGCAATTATCACCACCCATATGTGTGATATTAGATGATAATCAGGTGTCTGCAGACTCTCTGCCATATAATCTATATACTGTACAGAGACGGTATATTCGTATCTATAGTATCCTGTATATACAGAATGTCAGAGAAAGCCGCTCAGCCTCATGCCACTCTGATGGGTATTGTAACATTGTCTAAGCAAGCAAACACTGAATTAACTCAGATAGACCAACATCAATCTCTAACTAGTTGATGGGTTTTAATCTTAAGATTAGAAACTAGTAAGCTAGAACCCCTGCAAAAATTACAAAGGAGAGACTTCAATTTGCAGTGTTTGGGGTCCTGTCATACTATGATAACCCACGACTGATGGCTTAAGGCACCAGCAAGCCTAACGTCCTCAACAACAGCTGGTACCACACATAGTGGCCTGGCTGACTCTGATTGGTCCACATAATAATGGCTACCACATGTGTTAACATGGTGGATAGCAATCTCAGTGAATCTTACCAGAGGCCTTAAATTTAGATACATTTACATGTATATCTGGATTTCTAAAAAGCTGCTTTGTGACAGCTTCCAAAAAAACACAGAAGTGATACATAAACCAAACATAATTACATCAAATTGAATCGATACATTACCTTCAGAACCCAGCATCCTTCTTCTAAACACATAAGTATGTTAAGAAAAACCCATGTCTAAATACTTTTTTTGTCCAAAAGTAAAAAAAAAAAAAAAAAGAATTATTGTGTCAAAGTAACAAAATTGTTGTCAATGGTTTTGCCTTTAAAGCATCCCATTGGCAGCTAGCTACCCATGGGAATGCTCTGCTGTATGGCTTATTGGACAAGGGCGGTTAAATGCCTTCTTGTATGAGGTCTTTGACATGCTCTGCCTAAGGCTTGTATGAAAGAGATGGTTCTTTTAGGAATGGGGCATTGAGTCGTGGTCACCTAAAGTGCCACATAAATGGTTCTTTTTAGTTGTGTTGGTGATTATAAAACCTGTAAGCGTGCATCTAGTGTCATTTACATTTAGGCCCTTATCCAGAGCAACTAACTTTTTTTTTTTTCATTATACATCTGAGCATTCCAGGCCTTGACCTGTTGTTGGACAAAACTTCAGATTCCATATTGGACTTTTTAAGAAGAGGTGACCGAGGTGACCCCTGCTGTTTTGAAAGATGGTGGAATGCTTCCAGCTTTATATTTACATTTAGGCATTTGTGTCATGGTCAGGGTCACTCTTTAGCTCTCCCACCAACGGTGCCCTAGAGAATGCATGTCTCATTATCACAAAACCAGCTTAACCAAGGACACCATCTAACAGCTGAGCCATCCCAGACCCTTTTTTAGGCATTGCTAAGACCACAGTCTCCAGAGTGACTTACGTTTTTATCTCATTATACATCTGAGCAGTTTTAGGGTTAAAAGCCTTGCTCAAGGGCCAAACAGGGAAAACTTGGTGTGTGTGGGATTTAAACCTGAGACCTTCCGAACCATAGTCCAATGACTTAACCACTGAGCTAACCCTGACCCAGGTCCATTGAGCATTAATACATACCAAAATTTATTAACCTTGGCAGAATGGATAAGAGAAGGCTACCTCAAGTTTAGGGGAGAGGTAAGCCATAGCACATGTGGTCTGATTCAAACGGAAAACATATCTGTTTATAAGGTGTATTACTACTGAAACACACTTCAATATAGGACGGTAGGAAGATCGCAACAGGTCTGTGCTGATGTATGTTACATAAGCATACGGGTGATGCTCACCACTCCTAGCTGTAGAGCTAAGACGTTAATTGTTTCACTCACCTAAATCATGAAAATAACTTAAAAACACTTGTAAAATGTATGATGTAGTCGTCTTTGCTACTCAATGGATTATAATGCATTATACTAGTTGATTTAAGCAGCTTGACCATTTCTATTAAAATAAGTGAGTGTACTAGACCACAAGCAAACCAGTATTGTTCAAAAAAGGCATTTTCCCCCCTTTTTTTCTTCTAAATGTTAATACTAGTTGCAGAATCATGCTTAGATCACTCATGATAAACTGCCACTGGACACGAATATTCTCTGAAACTTTAAGACCTAGATTGTGTCAAAGCAGCTTGATATTAATAACTTGATAACATAAGGATATGCTAGTGTCATACCTTTATACTTTAACTGCAGCAAAATCCAATTAAAAAAAATATTGATTTTCTTTTTGAGCATTTAAATCAGCAGATGTAGAATGCAGATGAAATTAAATGGCATAGTTACATAAATGAGATTTAACTCATTACAATTAATCAGCCAGATAATCAAACTGTGATGATTCCTTTCTATAGATACCCACCCCAAATTTGAATCACAAATAAACACATTTACTACTGAAATTTGTATTAATTGCATGAACATAAGACAGGCAGGTGTCATTACTGCTGACGGGAGGAAAAATCTGCATACCAAACACCTACTGTATATAATCACAAACATGACTTGGTCTAGGGCCCAGACAAATTGAACTTCCTTTAAACACTACTATAAAATCCTGATCTTGCAAGCAAGAACATGCATGCAATTATAAAACACACAGTACAGTATTACATGTAAACCTGCATAGTACAGGTAGTGTAATCAAACCTGGTTCTCAGTGTAGCATTCTACTGCCATACATGGATAAACCTTTTGGAAAAAAAATCTATATTATAAACCAGAATGGTTTATGCAAAAGTTTTATGTTAAAAATGAACATCTGATAAACCAGATATTGTTGTGTTGCGACCATGCAAATCACACTTTATTAAAACTCTTTTCCTTTTTTCCAAATATTGACTTTTAATGTATTTTTCCATTTTCCATTTGTGGAAAAAGAGTTCCAGTTAAAAATGTCACTAATGTCCCCTGAACATGATTACTAAATTGAGCATTGCAAAGCTATGAAGGAACATGTAACTCCGTGGACAGGGTAATAAGGCAACAGAACTTTCCATTTCATTTTTCATTGACTATTGATTCAGACTATGTTGAGATGTTATTAGTTGATCCATCAGTGGAATTAGACCAAATGACTATTAGATGAAAGCAATTTATCAATTAAAATGAAATTTTATGAATTACCACCTTGTCCATCTCCCACAGAACTCAGATCTGAAGCACAGGCCATATTTAATGATTCTTTTCAAGTCAGACCATACCACTTAGTAGCTTCTGCAGAACATTTCAGATATGGTCTAATGAAAAGCTGTTCACTAATGTAGAATTTATACACGCTTACAGCCTCAAATGATAAAGAACTCAAAATGAAAAAACAAGTACGTATTATACAAAAACAAAACAAAAATCCCAAATTCCATTCAAAACTCTCTGATTAGAAAAAGACGCATATAAACTTAACCTTCCTCATAGAGTAAATATCCAGGGAAAATTTCTTTCCACCAGATAAATTAAATGTCCCCATTTATTTCCCACTCCGTGGTCCATTACTCCTCTTCATCATCCTGAAGTTCAATGGAGGTATTTCTTGCTGGGCCCTCCTCCTTCACATGCTCGATAGCAACAATGCCCGTGAGGAAAGCATAGCCCAGCATGGCTGCTACCGCTACCAGAACGGACAGCAGCTGCTTATGTCTTTTATAAGGCTCATGGTCAAAGTCACTCCCCTCCTTCGCAGTGGATGCCGGCTGACCCGTTCCTGCTGTCAACAAATAAACAAACCACATTTTTTTATTCATCTTAAGTAACTGCTTTATCCCAAGTTGGATCGCGATTCTTCTACAGCTGAACCCGATAAACACTGGTTACTAGACCAATGATTCAATGACATCAAAGAGTATACAGTCATGTGTAAAAGTTAGGACTTCCTCTTTTAATTGGGTTTAAAAGTTACATTTTGATTGTAGTGGCAAATAAAACCTCAAATGAACAACAAAAATATAACCTTTTTTCACTGTGCTATTATATATTTTTAAAAAGTGAAGCCTCCCCCCCAAAAAAGAAAACAAAGAAACATGTTGGCATTACTAAATACCCAACTGATTCAATAGCTTGTAGATACATCTTTAACAGCTATAACTTGAAGTTATTGTTTCCTGTATCCTCTATCAGTCTCTCACATGGTTGTGGAGGAATTATGGCCCATTCTTCTTTACCTCATTGCTTCAGTTCATTGAGGTTATTGCATATTCATTTATGCACAGCTCTCTTAAGGTCCCACCACAGCATTTCAATTTGAGGTCTGGACTTAGACTAGGCTGTTCCAAAACACTGAATATTTTCTTTCCAACCATTATGATGTAGTAGATTTACTGGTGTGCTTTTGATCATTGTCCTATTGCATGACCCAATTTCTAACAGGTTTTAGCTGTCAGGCAGATGGCCTCACATTTACCTCTAGAATACTCTGGTATACAGAAGAGTTCATGGTCGCAAAAGGCCCAAGTCCTGTGGCTGCAAAAGAAGTCCTATCATCACCTCTTTGGTCTCATCTGTCCATAGTACATTGTTCCAGAAGCCTTGTGGTTTGTTCAGATGCAGTTTTGCGAACCACAGTCATGCATACATATTCTGTTTAAACAGAAGAGGCTTTCTCCTGGCAACCTTTCCAAATAAACTGTACTTGTACAGTCTTCTTCTAATTGTGCTGTCAGGGACTTTAACATTTAACATGCTCAGTCAGGCCTGTGAATGTGCTGGGACGTCCACTGCTGGGAAGATTGGCAGCTGTCTTGAATGCTTTCCACTTGTGAATATTCTCTCACACTGTAGAACATTGAACTCCAAATTGTTTGGAAATGGGTTTATAATCCTTTCCAGACTGATGTGCAGCAACAATAGCTTAGATCATTGCTTATGTCTTTCCCTTTTGCTTACTGTGTTAACACACACCTATAACTGCAGACCAACAAACTGCCAAAATGTCTGCTTTTATAGAGGTCTGCACACCTGCAGATGATCAGATAATCGAGAGCTGATGATTGGGAGCACCTGGCTGCGGCTTACTCTCTTAAATCCTGTGGAAGAAGTAAGGGGTACTTGCCAGCATGTTTTTTCTTTTTGGGTTAATTGTTGTTAAATAAATAATGGCACATAAAAAAAAGTTTTGTTCCGAGGTTGTTTTTGCCTAATACTAAGACCTATGATGATCAGATGTTTTTTTTTTAATGATGTTTATACATATAAATAAAAGAGGGGGTACTCATTTTTGAAGATGACTGTATGCACATGTAATGTCAGTAAGCAGGATAATATTGGCTCTTGTGCAGCAAAAACTTTCTAACAGTTACTGGAGCCTCACCTCGATTCTCTTCAGGGAAGTACAGGGAAAGGATGTTTGAGCAGAAGTTGGTCAGGTTGTCCAGTGTGTTCAGGTGCTGCTGTAATCTGGTGCTGGGCAGCCGCATCTTCAGTAGAGGTGCCAGATGGCCAAACACATAGGCATCAAGAGAAGAGGGCCTAGAGGATGAATTTCAAAGTGAGCTCTAAATAGCCTTTCTAATCAGTCAGTCATGTGACAGCAGTGCCAGCAGCTTTGGATAATCTTTACATCAATCATCAGAATGGGGAAAAAATGTGATCTCAAAAATTTTGAACATGGCATGCTTCTTAAGTATTAAAAAGCCTTGATTTGGCGCAACACACCAAATCTTGAGGTAGCTGCACTACAATAGCAGAAACCCTTGTTGCGTTCTAATTCCGTCAGCCAAGAACAGCAAGTTGAGGCTGCAGTGGGCACAGGTTCACAAAAACTAGACAGTTGAAGATTAAAAAAATTATGAATTTCTGGTGAATCCTGATTTATGCAGAGGAATACAGATGGTTGGGTCAGAATTTGGCACTGACAGTATTAACCCCACCTGTCTTGTGTCAACAGTCCAGGCTGGTGGAAGTGGTGTAATGGTATGGAGAATAGTTTCTTGGCACGGGGAATAGTTTCTTAGCACATATTGTGTCTGTTAATACCAACTAATCATCACTTGAATGCCACAGTCAATTTGAGTTTCTATTGTTGCTGACCATGTGCATCCCTTCATCGCCACAATTACTACTACTAATGACTAGATAAAACTTCTAATGACAACATCCAACATGATAAAGCTCTAAGTCACGGATCAGAAGTCATCTCAAACTGGATTTATAAACATGACAATGAGTTCAGTGTTCTTCAGAGGCATTCCCAGTCACCAGATCTGAGTCAAACAGAAATCCTTTGGACGTAGTACAAAAGGAGACTCCGGGCATGCAAGTGCACCTGAAAAATCTGCAGGAATTGCAATCATTTCAATGTGGACCAGACTCTCAAAGAGATGGTTCCAACATTTAGGAATCCTTGCTATCAAGAATTGAGGCTGTTTTCAGAGCAAAGGAAGGTCTGCCCGGTATTAGTATTTTGTTCCTAAGTGCTCGGTGAATTTGTAAACTGCTTCAGTGTACACGTTAATTGAATTAAACTGAATTCTATACACTGAGCATTTTTATTTTATATTTCATAAATATGCGCAGAATATTTTTTTTAATAAGCAAAGAATACATCTGACACATAATATGGTAATGTGAAATAGTTTGGATAAGAATAAAGACATTTTACAGTATGTCCAAAGGTGGGCATTCCCTTTTCTAAATTTGTTATGAATGCAAAGCTATAATATTTATATCTGCCTCTGACAGATTCAGTGAATCCTTGATAAATAGGATCTCAAAGAACCAAATTTGGCAACTTATAAGTGAAAGTATCAGTATGAAAAAAAAACAACATATTTGTAGAAAATAAGCATGTTTGTATTTTGCACATTTTTATATTTAATTTATGTGTTTTTTATTTTATTTTATATATTTCTTTATTTATACAATTTTTGGAAAAATATTACCCGAGAACAGCACTGATCTTTTTGCAACATAAAAATAATAATGATATTTTTAAAAAAACAACAACAACAAAACTAAATAAAAAGTAGTAGTATAAAATAGTCAAAAATAAAGTCTCGTTAAAAAAGTCTGCTATTTTTGAAATTCCATGTATTTCAATGCCTATAAATGGTTAACAGATTTGCTAGCTCACAAATAACCGGCCGTCAATTTAGGAAGCGATTATTTGAACCAGATTAAGAGGGGAACTCAATCAAATCCATTTTTAAAAGCCCTACTGGATCCTTTGTGCTTTGATGAACTTACGAGTCCCCGAAGAAAAATCTGTTTGATCCAAGGCGTTGAGAGAGAAGATTCATGCACTCCAGAGCATCACTGTACAGCTTCAAAAAGAAAGAGAAAGATGGAGTTTTTTTCCCATGTGGAAAAGACAATTACTATGACATTATGCTAAAATAAATCTAACTTGCAGGAGTGTAAAAGTGTATTTGTGTGTGTGTGTACAGAAAGAATCTGTGGTACGCAAAGCAGCAGTGTGTCTCTCAACAACGTGCCCTGTAATATTCCGATGATCATCAAGATCTTGTTTGGTTGGATTACGTTCTTATATTAGGCGTGGAAACAAACTTGGCCATGTGGGCGATCCACAGCTGCATGTAATGAACACCTGGGGCTGAGATTTCTTTATTACACATTCTCAATCTCAGAGTCTCAGCCACTCAACTTTTTCTCTCCAACCCATAATTCCATGCTTCCGCACCTCTTTCTCAGCCTCTTCACCAGCCTCTAGAGAACTGTTTTCTCGCATGAGTCGCACTCTCTCCAGCTGCTGACGCTGCATGCGACTCGGCAGGAAAAAATTCAGTGGAAAGGAGATGTTCTCTGCATGCCAACGACGTGTCACCTCAACGTAGTTCTTAGGATCAATCCAGAGAGCATAAATCTGCAAGGGTACATACAAAAAACAAAAACAACAACAAAAAAAAAACAATGGAAGAGAAAGAAGAGGAACATATGGGCAAAAAGCAAATATTCTCCTTATCTGCATAGCAAATCAATAACAAAACTTGATATGGATTTCCCTTCAACAGTAGTTGAGATGATGGCATGGTTCAAAATTGTTCCACTCCACCCCCATTGCCTCCAACTGAGAGAAAACTGCCTGGAATTGTTATACAGCAGCTACTAAATACCAGAGATAATAACCCAGTCACTATTAAAATACTAATGAACCACATGAGAAAGCGAGAGAGAGAGACTCTCTAGGACAACCTGCATGTAATGAAAGGTAATGAGAAGATATTGTCATATAACATTGGCCGCCCTTCAACATCGAGGGAACACTGGGCTCCTTTGCTTCAATCTCTTATCATTTGTACAACACCATTTCATTTGTTCTCACTAACAACAGGACTAGATCATGTATCTCTGTAAGCCAGCTTCTGTGTTCTCCTTGTGATTCTTACCAGAGCAGGCATCAGCTTTTCCTCCAGCAGAGAGATAAAAGCGAGTGTGTCGGCCCCTTCTTTTGCAGACAGATCATAGTCTGCATTGTACTTCTGAAACAAATACATCGCACACAGTCATTAAGGTGTTAAAATGAGGAACATACTTGGATATGTTCAGTAAGACAGCCCAATGTTAGTACAAGCTATGTGAGAAATAAAAATAAAAAAATACCACAGCGGTTATGTACACAATGACCACATGTTGTGCAATGTCCACACGAAAAGGTAGATTCTGTTATCATTTTACTGGATTTTACACTTTTATTATTGCAACAATGATAAAAAAAAACTATTCGGGCAAAACATGATATTGGTGCTAAAAAGTGTTCATAAGACCTTTTTTATTATTATTTATTTTTTTAATACTTAATGCTTCTTATCTCCCGACGCATGCGTTGTTTTTGTAAATATGCATGCACATTTATATTTATATCAGATAAAAAGAAACACATTTGATAAATCCAGTTTCATGCCCTTTTATGTAGTGACCATAACGTTTTTTTTATTTGAATCTTTCAATGATCTTAATTGTCATTCAGATAAAACTCCTAGAATTTAGATTTCATATGAAAATACATAAACCTGAAAAAGTGTATTATTCTAAAATGCAGCATTGTTAAGATATTGCAACAAGAATTTGACATTGTTATGGACACTACAGATTTTGCTGGGAATAAAATCCTTAATTTTGCACAGAAATCTTTAATTTAAGCAAAAATTTATAGTTCATATACTTCTAGAAGCTTACACCAATTTTAATATCAGTACTCAAAGAAATACGAATAATTAGCATTTTAAATTATTATTGTTTGAATCGAGAAAGTATATCGCCGAAAAATAGCCATATTTGGGGCACATATAAAATCACCTCTGCAAAACAGCTGAAATTCTATGGGAAGCAAGATCGGTCACTTCCATACTGAATAAACTTCAGAAGTAGCTTCTTTGGCACACACATTTACTATATTATATGCACAACATAAAGAAATTTAATTAGCACCAATACTATGTTTTGGCCAGTTGTTCTCAGTGATTTATAAAAAGTGGACTTTTCCAGCACGACTGTCCAGAATCAACATGAAATGTTTAATAAGCAATTATTCTGATCCATGAATAGGAGAAACGTAAAGAAAGAGGCAAAATAGTTACAAAATGATTTTGACCGTTTTTCAAATTAGAGCTTTGTTAAAAATGTACAAGCGCCAAGCAAAAACAGGCCGAGAGCTATGTTTAAGGAGTCTAGGACTGTGGCTTACCTGTTTCCTGAGCTGGATAATAATCTTGCTGGGTTGAGAGAAGCTCCCATCCTCTTTGGTCTTCAGAGCAGGGAGTGAACCTGGGAGCATGCAGCAACAGTTATAACACACCACACTACTATATTCTTCACATTACTGTACTGCTGCAATTTATATTTCTCATACAAAGGCTGGTCTGCATTGCTACTGTACTGATAGAATTAACAGAATTAACTTATTACTACTACTATTATCTATTATTATATAGTGCTAACTATCACTAAAAGCACCAACCTGTAATCAGTACTAATGCTTCTCATGCATCTAAAGTAAAGGCTTATCATTGCAAGAAAGTAATGTTGAAGATAAATAAAGCAGGTGTTAAACACAGAGAGCATAAAAAGTCCTTTAGATGCTATGTCTATTTCACCACTGACAAACTCCAACAGAATTTCCAGTTTGGATCATCCTTGGTTTTCTGGGATTAGTGCCTTCTACCATTTGCAGTAACCTGATCATCCTAGAAGCATACTGGCCAAGGAAAAAAAAACATTACAATTCCTAGAATCTGCTTACCTGTGGGACTTCTCCAGGGGTTGGTGATCTTATGAACTTTCAGTGGAGTTCCAGCAAATCGAGCATATGCCTGGAAGTGTAAAAAAAAATTCCATAAGAAGCCCACAATGTTACAGTACGAGTAAGAATTGTGCTGCAATCCAGGCTGGAGTTCGACAACATTGCAGAGGAAAGCTGTAGCTCATTTAACACAATCACAAGTAGTTAGACCTTGATATTGGCATATCCTCCTCTACATGCAGATTGCAAAAGAACATTTTTAAATGTTTACTAAGAACAGCAAAACACACGCCAGCTACGAAGGTAAAAATGTAATTATAGCAATAGGCAAGCAACTATATGCTGTGGTGATAAGCCTAGATAAGAGTGAAATTAATTGCACATTTAATCGAATTATAAACATGCCAGACTGGAGAAGCATCAGTGACCCTGCTGACATACAAAGCATTAACATTACAGGACATCTGTGGATGGGAAACCCAGCCAGGACATAAAACAACCCAGAAAGAGACAACGTGCGTCTTCCTCGTGAGTCGGTTAGCAAGGTATACAGCTTAAAAACCTAATAAAATTCAAAAACCATAAATAATAACAGCCTGTCCTCGTACAAGACAGACACAAACACAGACGAATAACCATTGCAAAAGCTTTTTCCACTGGCAGCCTTATTTTTAGCAAAGGAAATTTAAAACAGGATGTGAAGCAGTTCAACAGTTCAGCACCAAACCTGCAAGTACAGTATAATGAGACTAATTTTCAGTTCTTTTAGCCGTGGAGAAAATATGCACATGTCCAGATTGGTGTTAAGGGAGCTGAGAGAGGAAAAAAAAAAAAAACACACACAGACTGGACCAAGAGCCTATGATTATGAGCCTATGATATATTTTAAACAAGCTTTAGAAACAGGTGACAATTAAAAGATTCTGGAGTACTGAGCTAGATTTTAGAGAATTTGGATAGTCCTCATAACAAGTAGAGTAAGGATCTGATTTAGTGCTATCGTGATTCGGGTTCAATTGACTTGGCAGCAGAAGACAGGAAGCTGTGCTTATGTTCCCTTGAGAAAAGAAGCAGTTCACGGCTCTTCTGGCAGAAAAGAAAACGAGTCACTCAACACATCACTGCATGCGGACCACACGTAAACTCTGAACTCTTACTCTTAACACTTAAACGACTTGCTGCAGTTTAATGCCTGTCGAAGATGTTACAGCTACAGGACTGCGTTAGTAACTAACAAGTGGGGTGCATTATAGCTTGAGAACAGTTTGGGTGTCGTATACAGTAATGTGTAACCATGAAATGCATTTGCATATTTTTTTACAATTTAGTAGCAGGATTTATTTTTTAAATGAGAGAGAAGAGACATGTAGCATTTACAGTACAAAAGGTTAGTGGACAAGAGTGAAAGAGCACAAGGGTGTGTGTGTGTGTGAGAGAGAGAGAGAGAGAGAGAGAGAGAGAGAGAGAGACAGACAGGGAGAGACAGAGCATGAGAGAGAGAGAGAGAGAGAGAGAGAGAGAGAGTGGACAGGGAAGCGTCATGGAAAACACTGCTTAATTTCTTCCACAATGTCTCCAGGACTTTTTTTTTTTTTTTAAAGCTGAGGAATTACAAAAAAAGTGGACTGGGGAAAAAGCAGCATGCCAGAAGGCAAAAATTCAGTTTAATGGTCATGGAATTACATATCTAGTACAACCACAAACAGAATATAAAAATCATTAGCTTTTGTTTTTTTATTTCAAGTGCTAATAAAAATTTACTGCAAGATTGTTGTGACATTAAAACCTCCCCACAGTCTAGACCACTAAAGGCATATAAATGGTCTATATTATACATGAAATATAATATTGTAACACAAAACTTTAACGAATATCACTATCTTTTACAGGCTGAGAATTAATTCAATTTTTCTAAAACATCACTAGGTTTTTTTTTTTACTACAAAACTCTCTTAACCTGACATTATGGTTATTACTGTACATTTCTCACTTTACTGTAATTTTTACTAAATAAAACATTTGAGAATAGTTTTACATGGTGTTTCAATATTGAAAATATTGTCACAAAGTCCAGGAAGTTATACAGTACTGTGGAAGATCTTGAGCTACCACTCAATTCTTCATATTAAAATAAATTATGTTGGTTAGATTAAAGAAATGGGAAGCAGTGTTTTACTGTGACAGGCTGGAAAGTGCCTACAGGTACAATTTAAAAATGGGTTGCTTATGTAACAACCTCATTTCCCCTCTCGTCTGTTCCAACCACTCAGCATTCAGCATCACCAGTATACTAATCACCAGCTTAATCATCTGTCACAATCTGCACCTGTTCCTCACTGCTTCATGCCTTAAGTTAGACTGTTGTGTATGCTTGAATGATTCATAGGTCACTGTGCGGCTTAGCCAACAACAACAAAAAAAAAACATTCCTCTGAAACTGGTCAGGTACAGAGACTGGACTGAAAATGAGAAACAAAAACCTGCCAAAAATGAGAGCCAGAAAAGGCCTTGAGGAAGCCTGGAGAAGTGTTCCTCAAGACTACATAAAAATACAAGAAAGTCTGGCTCTTCGGAAGCAAAATATGATGAAATGAAGTGTGGTTCAAGACTTTTGCACAGTAAAGACCGTATATATATTCTAAACTAAAGTTCTGAAACTTTCCATCAACAGTCTTATAAGTCAGAAATTAGAAGTCAAATAAAACCCAAGTGTCTTTACTGTCACTGTGCGGTTCAGCGTTACTGCCTAAGTGGAGAGCAGTGGAAACAGACCCGACGTGATGCAGCCAGTTGGAAAAGCACCATTACCAAAGACTGACATCATGCCTTCTGATTATTGGAGAATTCCTACACAATTTTAAAGTGTGTGTCGTAAAACCAGAGACATGAATGCCCATGTGCTGTCCAAGAGAAACAAGAACAGGAAAGTTGCTGCAGGCCAAACTGCTTCTGCTGACAGTTTAGTTTACAGCACAGCACCAGTTCGTATAAAAATGCCATAAGCACAATTCCAAACGGACTTTCTGCCGTAAACCATGCTAAGCTGCCAATTTCACCACATTATAAAATATGAGATTTAAATGTATTTCAAATAAAATCACGCTTCCTGAATGAATGTATGATTTCCTGCTGGGTGTAATGTGCAGTCTCTTAAAATACGTTAAGTGTCAATGAAATATTAAACGTGAAACTGGACAGCACTGCAAATTGCCTGAAATTGCTCAAAATTAAATGGCAGCTCACTAAAGAGTAGTAGAATATTAATATAGCCCACTGGCCTAAATTTAGAAATTTATTTAACTCCAGTTCATGGATCTCTGTAGAAGGTGAGCCGTAAGACAGACAACACATCATTTATGCTTTTCAGTAATGGAAAAGAAAAACAACCTTTTAATGCATGGTACCTGGCTAACTTTAAAACAAACTCGAGGGCATGTGAACATTTGCTCTTCTGCTGCCTCTCACACACTGTGGAAAACTGAATGGAGCTGGGCTATAATTTTCCAGACAGCGTGTATGAGAGTACAATGATGTGTCAGTAATTGCTTGCTGTGTTGGGAATCGGCCTCCACTACAGGGGGAAAAACGGCCACAGGCATTTTTCCAACCACCAAGAAGAGGAAAGTTCTTCTGAACGCACCTCCTGCAAATAAGCCACATTATTTAAAGTTCAAAAAAGGGGGGATCCTGAAATAACAGAAATTAATTCCATGTGGCTACTATGGTGTTACAAAGATATCAAGAGGGATTTCCTGGTGAGACTGAGCCAGAATGGAAAAGCAAAAAAGTCAAGAAACTCTTTCCAAGGTAAGTTTTTTTCTCGAGAAGAGAAGAAACCTTCATAGCCACAGAAAAGACCTTGAGCTGTATGTGGTTTTATTTACTCGATTAAAGCACTATTTACTAAAACAAAGGCTACTGCAATGCTGCTTTAAATAGTTGGTTTAATCTGAATAATAAAGTGTAAATGTGAAGACCTGCCTATCCTGAGTATTGGAAACTTTCGTCTTTCATTTGGTCATGTTAGGAAGCAGTTTTACCTTTTTCCGGCACATATTCTTAGGGCGCAGATTTATGGGTGGGGCAACATAGTGAGAGATTTTGAATCACATGGGTTAAAGAGGCTTAATACATAGAAAAGAAACATAAACTAACTATGATCCTGTCAAACGATCCTTTCTGAGAAAAAATATTTTGGTTTTAGAAAGCTGGAAAAAAAATAATCGCATTCATGCTATCAGCTGACCACTAAGCCACCAATGCCTTCTATTATTTATACAGTATAAAACCCTAAGGACCACAGTATCCACAACACAAAGCATTCAATATGGGAATATAGCTGCAAGCCATGATTGCCAGAAAGACAGAAATATGAAGTCACACAGGAAGTTATAAGCCAATTTTTGACATCTAAAAAAGTCCTGCACAATTTTTCATCCTCATTGTCTCGAGATCTGGTTTGGTGGCAACCATATAAATTCCCACTTTGAATTTGAGTAATTCAAATTCCACTGGGTGAGTTTTGCAAACTACCCAAAATAACAGACTTCCTGTTGAGTAGAGCCCATAAAATGCAATGCGAAATTTGTTCCACTTGAGTTCTAAAATGTTAACCAGTATACAAGCAAGTGTGTATGAGCAAAATCTCATGTGAGGGGCTTGTGGCACACCCGAGGCCCAGCTGCTCATGTGTCCGAACGGCGGCAGATTCCATGACATTTTGAGCATGTTAAGAGCCCGGCTGCTTGAAAAAAAAAATCTTTAGAAGAACAAGAGGGCCCTTCTACGGCCACTAGGACATCAGCGCTATCATAGCAATGATAAAGACGTTATAGCCATGACGTCATCATGCGATGTCATAGTGCTTAGGCTCTAAATATTAAACCAGGAACCATAGAGAAAACAAACAAACAAAAACAGAATGTATGACTTGAGTCATGTTTTTCTGGCAAATTCACCAGGATGAAATACCTATTAATGTTTCAACAGCAACCGTACAGTACATTAGACGTGTAAATGATAAATGTCAGTCATGAATCAATTCCTGATATGGGACTGCGGTTTCGCTTCTCTTGGATCAAATTTAAATGCAGAAATAATCTGGTTGAAAAATACCAATTTCTTAATCATTATTATTCAACATGCAAACTCAGACTCTGGAGGTACGAGGGCACAGTGATAAGCACTACACCACCTATTTAAATATCAAAGAGTGAAACAATGTGCATTTTTGTCTGCAAAAAGAAAATGTACTTCAAAACTTACAAACAACCAACCAAACTAATAAATTAATCTAAATATTTAAATGATCCAATAAAGATCCTGGATCCTGGAGAAGCTCCTGCCCTGCACATTTTAGTATTTTCCCTTCTTTATCAGACCCACTTCAATTCAGAAATTGCTGGAGCTCTAAATAGCTGGAAATAGAGCTCCAGTGTTGGCTAAACTGACCGCTTCTTGGCATCTTTCTTGGACATTGTAAATCGGAGGCTAAAAACTACTCCTTCTTAAGGTTGTAATATGGTCTTGTCACTGTATAATGTTGTTGCTGTCTTGGCTATCATTTACTTCACAGGTGCAGACAATTCCTGTTTTAGTAATGGCACAGCCTCTCCATGATTGAACATAATTATGTGACTGATGTGCTCTCTGGCTCTCTTTAAATGTGGATATAAATGTGGATATTGAATCGCATTACATTTTCTATGATGCACATTTTTTGCATTATGTTACAATTCTTTTGTTACACCCCTAATCACACAATTTTACCAATCTGTTAACAGGAGCTAACATGCTACAACTGACTGTCCAGCTCAACCAGTCTAAAAATATTTGAATAAAGTTTACAGATTGCACAGGTTCATCAAAATACAGTCCATCACACACAAACAACAAACGAACTAGCTGGATATCCATACAATAAACCGGTACTCCTACAGTACCACGTCACACCAGGAGTACCCATAATTCACTGATTTTGCTGCACTCCTGAACAGTCTTAAGGTGAAAATATGGTTTGTCCACAGCTTAATGCCATCTAAATCCCAAGACTTCATTTTCATGGTTGAAATTTGAAGAAAGCAGAGACGATAAGAAACAAGGATGTATGCTGCTGCATTTGTATTATTCTACTAGATGTGCCTGTGACTTTGTTCACATGGAATTTAAGTGCACACTTCTAAGTGCGTTTTCCAAAATGTACACCACCATGTGTTGAATTTTGGAATGAACGAATTTTTATTTTTTTTTATGAAAGGGTGTTTTCCATTTATAGTTCAAATTAGCATAGCTTCTCTTCCTGTAAGCCAACTTGATTGAAACAAAGACTGTATGTTACCTCAAGCTCAGCCAAATACATATTTGAAAACCCCATTAAAATTAGTTCAGTAGTTTTTATGTGATGCGTGCACAAACAAACAGACGGACAAAAATCCCAAAAACCATCATGATGTGATCTATTAATCATCTTATGCCCCCTCCCCCCAAATTATTTTTCAGCAGGTATCTTTAATGTACAGATATGTTAACTCTACAGTTTTATTATATATCAAATTTATATATTATAATAAGTTAACTGATAGAATTGAATAGATAGATATCATAGACTCAGCATAAAGAACTCATAAAGCAGCACTTTGTATCAGGAAGGGATTGGACATGTGTTAACTTTGTTGAACCAGGAAAACAGCTGGAAACTTACATAACTGAAATTGTGGAATGAAACATATTATGTTTCCTCGGGTCTATTTACTAGTTTAAACTGGCACTTGCGAATTTGATTGGGTGCAAGATATTTGCACTACCATAGTCATTAATTAACAAGTTGCTCTTTTGTGTGATATTCAAAACTCACCAAGGAGACTACTTCCTGAATCGCACTCTTGTTACCGATGTCAGGATAGGACAGAAGTCCTGTTCTTACAACCAGGTTTAAAGCAACAGTTAAACTTGTTTTTTTTAACCAGTGCTCAAATCCACACCAGCTGCTAGAAGGATCATAAAACATGTCCTGCAGTAAAAGTCTCCACACTCCACAAACTTGAAAGTGAGAAATTTGTTTTCCTTAGCTGTAGCTGGTGTGAAGTACATTTTTACAAATACTGTATGTTTCACGTGGTATTTTTTACCCATAAAAAATGTATGTGATTCCTTTGGATGCAGTCATGATAAGTTCTTACAAGCTCCCTATGCAAAATAAACACCTAAAGCTCCTAATTATACAGTGTCAAATGTTGATGCACCCGGTCAAATGTAATTTAACACAGAAAAGTTGTTGGCCACACTTCATATTCAAGCAGAGCAAAACACTGACACATGATGCAAAATGAAGCCAAATCTGACTTCATGAGTATTACATAACTCAGAAACTCTTTGGGTGTTTCTCTGGATGCTTTCTTATGTGTCATTCCCTGACATCATCTTTTATACCTCTAGATTTATTCCAGTGTTTGAGAGCACAAGTCCATTCTTCTTGGAATTAAGAAACATGCTTTTATTACAAAAAAAAAAAAAAAAGATGCACAGGAGATACAGCTGCGACCTTAGCTTCAGGGTCCCTGGTTTGATCCCAGACTCTAGTTAATGTCTGTGTGGAGTTTTGTCCCGACTCCCAAACACATGCTAGTAGACAGATTGACAGATTATTTCCTCCCAACTTGGGAATGAGTGTGTGAATGTTACCATCACTCAGATTTGTTAACAATGGAGTGACTGGTTGCTTTACTCCCCAGGGCCCTCATGTCTGAGTTTCTTTCTGTCTCTCCCTTTTAGTTATGCCGTCATAGATAGTGCTGCAGGAGCCTCTGCTTGCACTCTGCATTTAGTATACATTCACCTTAAACATTATGTAACTGTGACCATACGTAACTGTACTCTCTTGTTCTCTTCTTTCTCTCTTACTCTCACATTCCCTCACTCTCTCCATCACTCTCTGTCGAGCTACACATGGTGCTCCTATGCTTCCAGTGATCTAGATCCCCTCTGCCCCTGCCATCCTGGTGGCCCACTTCTGGTTGCAGATCTCAACGCATGGAAGCCCTGGGTGGTCTGCTTGGGATGCCTGTAGAGACTGTTGACAGTTCCATTTTACCATGATAATGGTCTTGAACGATGCAGACAGCTGTTCTCTGAAGGATTGTGACTACAGTCCCTCAATAGTTAAGGACTGATATTCCTATAAACAGATTTGTACCCAAGCCTCCAATAACGAAAGCGGACTCCATATAACTTAAACACGTTTCCTGTTATATTGAACTTCCAGTATTTCACAGTATTTCAAACCCTGCTATCACCCTCGATCCGTTATCACCTAAATGATTATGATTTCCCTGTTGCCTCTGGTTCCTCTCAAGGTTTCTTCCTATTGCCATCTCATGGAGTTGGTCCTTGCCACCGTCACCCTCGGCTTGCTCATCTGGGACAGTTTGATGATTATGATTTACACATATTTTCTCACACTTTTCATACTCATTTCCCCAATCTTTTTCGATCCTGTAAAGCTGCTTTGTGACAATGACCATTGTTAAAAGCACTATGTAAATAACATTATTTTCCAGATCTCAAATAATTGCTTGTTCAACATAAGGAAGTGTAATTTTAATAGACGTGTTTCCCTTTTTAACAAGAATTACAGTGCAGTATATCCCTTTTCCCTAACAGAAGCCCTCCATGTACTGTAGACTGCCATGGCTGTTATTTGTTCCTTTTGTGCTCTTGCATAATCAGAGTTTTCCCCCTTTTCACTGTTTTTTTTTTCATATATCTGAGCAATACATGCAGACACCTAAGAGAAACAAAAAAATGTCTAAGATTGTATCACCGACAGCAGCGAAATCATCCAGGTTATATTTAACTGTAATTAAGATGAATAACACCTGCTGAGTGCTGACCAACAAAATACCTGATAAAGCTCGGTCTTAAAAAGAATGAACGCACCCGATTAATAGAGTTACAGCAGACAATAAAACACAAGCAAGGCTTACCAAAACAATAAGACTGTCAGTATCAACAGAAGGTAGACCCCAACTCCCCTTCCAGCAAAACAACTCAAAGGGGGCCGCCATTTTGTTTAACTAATATAACCTCTGACTCGGAAGTGATATTTTAAACCGCCGCAGAAAACAACATTTTTGTTCGGTTCAACACAGACGCGCACGCGCCTACACGTACGCGCATCTGCACGCCCGAGGCACCTACACGCTCGCGCACACCCATATCATGACCAGTCAAAAGTTTGGACACAGGTTTGGATTTATTTCCCATGTTCAAAACTTTTAAATATTAATTTTAAGACGCAAAGGACGGGAAGAGAGACCGTTTTTGTTTTTTATACTGTATTTACTCAGTGCAACTTCCAACATCCAAGTGCAAGATAACACCAACATGTCAGAATATTAATAATAATAATAAAAAAATTAAAAACAGAATCACCGACTTGTCTACTCAAACAGTTGAATGTACTCAGTGTACGTTCACTACTTGATGACTAGCTGTCTACAGTTGGTTTCTAAATGAATTAATGGTGGTTAATAATGATAAGTATGTATAAAGAGGTCTAATATAGGCAGACTAACTTATAGATACATAAGTTACTTGGAGAGGAATGAACTCTTGCCTGAAAGTCTACATGTACTGTATTTGTAATGAAAAGTCTACGCCGCATTAGGAGAAAACAGAAAGGGTGGAGCAGCTAATCATAAAAAGATGTTTGAAAAGTTTAATCATAAACAGAATCATACACAGTTATTGTCTGCCATTGAATACACAGAAATTCTAATGGTTTGGTTTACTGTGAAATATATGTCAGTAACACCTACATTTTCCCCAGCTGCCACTGTTTATTCCTCTTTTTGTTGGACAAAATCTATTCTTACAATTACAATTACTTTAACAATTCCCTAGCCAAGATGCTAGTAGTTGATGCCTTATCTGATGCTGAGTATCAGTAACCCAAAATCTGAAAACAATTTAGGCACATTATTTTGTCATACATGAGGATATTGTTTTACAGCTGCAGAGGGACCGTAAGCTGGCCATTCATTTGTATCTGTGTTGCAACAGTTCAACACTGCTGCTGGCAAGACATGGCCCTGAACATTCACAAGACATGACATCACATGCTGTGTTCTGAGATAAAGGGGAGTTCTGTTTGTTTGCTTGGAGGACAGAAAGGTCTCCATGTTTCCGCACTTCTTGCAAAACTCATCTGAACTTGGTCCCTTTGACTGTTGAAATGTTGTTCTGTCTTGTTCTGTGTTTATTACTATACAACTCAAGCTCAAGTTCCTTGAGAAATAAACCACATTCACAACTGCATTGCATTCTATTCTTTTAATAGCTAAAGAAAGAAAATACCAGCTCAAACATTAGGACGATTACAAAGCAACAAAATCACAGATCAAAGTTAAGAAAAGTAAGTCTAATCTAGATGTAATGCACCTCAGTGTCCCATGTATAAAGGAAAATCTGCTGCCTTCTAGTGGGGAACAGGATGATAGACAATGTCTTGACAAAAATGGCCAGTGTCCAGCACTGTTCTTGATTTCCTTCCTAAAACCTAATGATTGAACTTATTTGATTCAACTCAAATTGTATTACAAAACAGTTCTTAAAGTGGGGTATAGGTATCCTCAGGCCTCATGTGATTAAAATGTTATTACAGTGGTGTAAACTTTAACCCATCATTATCATTAAAATGGTCCAATTAATAGCTAAATCTAAAGAACCAATTGCAATATTAAATCTAATTTAACCAAATTTCAAATATTGGGACTAACAATTTCAGAATAATTATAATGTTTGTTTATCCCTAGTTTGCACTGTGTGTGTGTGTGTGTGTGTGTGTGTGTGTGTGTGTGTGTGTGTGTGTGTGTGTCACATACAGTTGTCCAGAAGACCGTGATCGACACCCTACAGAAGGTCAACACAGAAGGTCATCAGTGAAAGAGGTTTCTGTTCACACAGTGCTGTATTGAAGGGATGATCACAGCCTTAAGAAGATTGTCAAGTAAAGCCGATTAAAGACCTTGGGAGGGCTTCAAAATCAGTGGAGTAAGGCTGGAGTCAAAGTACCAAGAACCACCAGACACAGACACCAGGCCTACAACTGTTGAATTCCTAGTATCAAGCCACTCCTGAACCAGAGATAACATCAGAAGTGTCTTACTGTACCTGGACTAAGGAGAAAAAGAACTGGATCAACACTAAGTGGTTTAAAGTCCTAGTTTCAAATTCAACTAAATTTTTGCATTTTATTTTGAAATCAATTCCCTAGCATCTGGAGGAAGAGAGGAGAGGTACGGAATCCAAGTTGTTTGACATCAAGTGTGATGTTTCCACAGATAGTGATGATTTGTCATCTGCTGGTCTTGGTCCACTATGTTTTATCAGGTCCAGAGTCAACACAGCCATCTACTAGGAGATTTTAAAGCTATTCCTGTTTCTGTCAGCAGAAAATTTTTAAAGAGATGCCAAGCTTCCTTTTCCAGTCTGACTTAACACCTGCGCACCGGATTTTGATTTACATGAGCTGTAAGACATAGTATGTAATTAATCTAGAATATATGGAAAGTTTCATTTTTGGGTTAATAAAAAAAAATCCACAATATTCAGATTTTTGAGATGCACTAGTCTATGTATATGGATAAAATATTTATCCATAACAGCAGAAGTGATTTAACAAGTTAGTCACATATAGCACTGCAAATGAGCACTACTGATTTAGCCTGTAGTAGCATTGCTTCACAATTTAAGCCCTCGAGAATTCATGCTGTGTATTCCTGCTGTGACTTTTGTTTTTCTCTCTGCTAGTGGGTCTGTTCCACTTATATATTCTGTATAAAAGGCTATAAAACTACCCATAGAGTGAAATCAGCTTTGCTGTGGTATTGAAAGCAAGAAACATTATAGTGCATGAGGTTCCATCACTTGCAATAAGCACTAAATATTTTCATTTGCAGAGGTGATATTAATGATATTTAGCAAAAGATTATAAAACTAAGTTTAAGTAAAGTGTAAAAAAATAAATAAACAAAAATAAACAAAAATAAACATAAACAACAACATAAAAAAATATACCAACAGAATTATAGAATGTACAGGACCATATTAATGTTAAATTGAAAAAAAAAAAAGAAGTTAGCACTGAAGATTTGCCATAGGCTCAAGATTTTGAAACATGGTCATGTCCCCTGGATTCAAACATCAGGGTAGCATAGTGGGTCTCACCAGAGGACTGCAAAAAATTATCACAGGCACATTAGAGTGTTTATTTTTGAAAGTGAAATAAGAATTATAAAAGCCAGTTTCAATGTACAGTTTTCTACTATAAAATTCTTGATATTTGTTAAAGTGTCGAAAACAGCTAAATAATCTGGCAAAATGATACAATATAATTTACACTCATTGTGGAGCTGACCTAATGACCATGATCTTTTATAATTTAGAACAACCTTCCTGTAAATATACATTATATTTTTGTAGTTATTTTGTAGTTAAGACATTAATATATTTGTACTCCTTACTTGTTGATGTTGCTGTGATGCGTTATAGTCCCTCCGATGCATCAAAACAGCTGGAGAAAATAAACACATCACTGTTAATATACTGCATCTATATATTGTATACTTCATATTATAAATATTCATATTTTTCCAAACTTCATACTTGAATTACACTTTAGCATGGTTTAAACAGTTTACTTAGTTGGATAACAGGTTCCTATATTTTTTTATTTTGGATTTTAAAAATTCTTTTTTTACTTTGCATATTGATGAAATACCTCTTCTATAGCAGACACACATGACTAGCATTCCCAAGATGATGAGAAGTGAGATTCCTCCCAAAACAGCCAATCGGACCAAACACTGATATTCCTTAACTGCAATAAACCATTAAACCAGTATGTAACACAGTGGTGTCTTCTCCAGTTACTCAAACACTGTACTTAATAAAAAGTAAAATAAAATGAGTAAAGTCAAAAGTTGTAGATTAAAAAATGACACCAAAATTCTAATTTCTAGGTAAGAAAGAAATGTTTAATGGGATATAATTAATCAAACTGGGAAAAAAGTTACACTAAAAAGGTTTAATTGGAAAACCTAATAAACTGTAAAACTTAATTCTACAATCATGATAATCAGGAAACAATACCTTGTTGTAAATCTGTCTTGTGGCCATTAATGTTCATGTTCTGCTTGTCGCTTCTATCTGCAGCTAAAATAAACAAAAAAAAAGTCCTTAAACACCAAACCAAACACACTAGAGACCAGAAAAACATGTTTGTAAAAATTTCAATCAATGTATTTATTAAGGACATTTACCCATGACTGTTAGCGCTGTTCCATTACCCATATAATCCACACCGTCATTCAAAAGCAAACAAAAAAATGTGCCGTTATCAGAAAGCCTGGCTTGGGAAATTGTCAGTGTACATAGAATTTCTTGATGAGCTTTTCTGGTAACGGTCCTCGAGCCCAAGATGTAGACCTTAAGCCCATTTTCATGTTGGTACAGGAGCCATCTAACGAAGGAGCACTGACCAAAAGCATTTGAGATATCACATGTTAATGTGACATTTGTACCGACATCCACAGTCAAACTGGAAGACTGAAAAACCACACTCCCACCTATAACACACATTAACAATAATGAAAAAAACAACAACAACATTTTGATTGTAAAGAAACTGACTATTTATTTATAAATAAAAATATATTTTTTATTTTACTGCCTTACCAGCATATTGAAGGTGAAAGAGAAAAATCAGAACGAAGCTGTAAAGCATCTTGTTATGTTGACTAAAGATGTCTATTGATACTTAAGAAAAAACAAAAAACTGCTAACACTGGCATGTAAGCGTCTTTTGACAAAGCTTCCCTTGTTGTGTGACCTTAATTTAAAAACCGCAAACAGGCTACCTACTTTCGAATTTTCCGTAACTGTCTTTGATTGTTAATTATATCACACACAGCCATTTTGTTTGTGCTATGCATGCCGGAAATGAGCTTTATTTGAGATACTTTTTTCCATGAATAGCCCAAGCCAGTCCATCATAAAAATAAAATGATAGGTTTCGACATTTGAATCAAAATTAACAGCCGTGTCATAGTCAATGAAATTCCAATATGTATCACTAGCAGGAAGTACTGAGCAGCATACAGTATCCAGACAAACACTCAGGTGAAAAGGTTTGGACTAAGCCATCATAAAAATAAAATGATAAGTTTTGTCAATTAAATCAAACTTAACAGCCAACAATCAATGAAGTTCCAATCTGAATCACTAGCAGGCAGTACTGAGCATCATACAGTATCCAGATGAACACTTACAGTAACTGAAAAGCTTATTTAAAGACTCTCCATGGCCTCTTAAAACAATAAAGGAATCATAGAATAACAGAAAAACATTATTCAATCCCAATCTCTGTTTTTGATAGTTCCTATAGTGAAGTACAATTATATTTATCGTCCTGTTTAAAATAAATGATCTATGTGGATGTGGCCCACTGATTAAGCAGATGGGTCCCACCCCAGCTCCTGCTCAGGTGCTCAAACAATAAAGGGACTGTTCAGTCTCATAGTGAGGCACTGCATCTAAAGTACTGTTTCATTAGGACAAAAGCTGAGAAGAAGAGTTTACAGGCTGAAGGATTAGCACTAATGTGCATTTTCATTAATGAAATGTCTCTTTTTTGGATTATTGGGCTCCTAATGCTTCGGTCAGGTAAGGTGTTAATACATTTTTAATGTACAAAGATGAAAACAGATAAATAATGGTCAATTTGCAATTTTTACAATTATGTGCCTCTTTAAAATGTACACATTATTTTGGATTACATGAGAAAAAGGTTATTCTTAAAAAGTGTATAAAACAGCAAGGCAAGTAATCCTGTTCACTAAAATGTATCACATGTTTATATTCTTCAATCATCACTAGGAAGTATTTATGGAAAAATCTACTATTACAGAATTTACACTTATTCAAATTTCTAAGAATATACATTGACGACGAAAACAACAACAAAGTAGATATATTTAGTTATTTGAATAATTATTTGTTATTGTTAAGTTTTATCCAAAATCCTGAATCCTGAATACAATGCAGCATAACTTATGTGTCTTTATGTTGAAATATGAACGATTTAGCCATTTGGAAGAGAGCCGAAATTTTTTTTATGGATCTGTATTTGTCCAGGTGTTATCACAGCTAGCAATGTCACGGCAGCTCCTGGATTTGGCACAACCACTTCAAATGAAGTCTCTGCCTTTATCATTAGCATTAAGATAACTAACCGCATTTACAACGACTCACTTGAAGACCACCAATCAGAGAGCTATAAAGTATTGCGACAGGATGTTGAGAATGTGGTAAGATGTCTTATTATTTCTTATTTAACAGCAAGAAAACAAAATACACTCAAAGAAATGTGTGTCCAATGTAACCAACTTAGACTAACATTTTTTTGTATTATACTTTTGCATGCATCATGAATATTAAACCTTAAGGATTAAATTTATTATATTTGTTCAGTTTTTTGAGATATATAGATTTACGCCATCAGCTCAGTATCAAGAGATTGCAGAGATGACATTCAGGTAAAAAAAAAATAAATAAAAAAAAAAACTTAAACAAATTTCTTACAAACAATTATAAAGTTACAATTACTTTATAATTAATATTTTAAAACTAAATCATGGACTTGTTTTGGCTTTCTGTGTTCCTTTTTAAAATGTGTCATTTTATTTTCCTCAGCAACGGCTCCGTCATTGCTAATGCCACAGTGCTATTTGGAAGCAAGCAAAAAAGTGGACAGGCTTTGAAGGACATTTTTGTTACCAATTATCAAGAACATCCCCCACTGACACTGGCTCTAAACATTAGCCATACAGCAGGTAAAAACATGCTTCCTACCATTTCTCATATGTTTTTATTGCAATACAAGCCAGTGAGGCCTACTGTACAGAATTAGACAACGTTCTGAAGCCATTGTATGCCGTTCTGTTGCCTACAATGTAGATTGTAGACTATACATTTTTAGCAGATTATATATACATTAAATCGCTGTGCATGTCTGTAACTATCGGTATGGGTTTGTCTTTCCTTGCAGATCATGAACCCATTCCTGTCTCATATGCTCTCTCAACAAACATTCTTGAGTTTATCTCCAATTTGGATTCCCACAGCACCAGCCCTAACAGCAGCACCACCACAGATGTACCTTCTACAACTTTGACCTCAGCCAGCAGTGCCCCAGATTCTTCGAGAGAAATTAATACTTCTACAAGTACAACCCCACAATCAATTTTCACCACTGAAGCTACTAAATCAACCAATTCTTTTTCTCACACTATTTCAAATAATGTCTCAAGCAGCAGCAGCAGCAATAGTACTGCAGATCATCCAGCCGACACCTCAACCGTGTCAGCTCCCAACGCATCAACCACGACAATGCACCTAAGCAGCAACACACCAACTGTTTCTGTTTCCAGTTCTTTGAGCACGACAGCGCATGGAGCCAATAACGTTTCACTTATTCCTTCTTCCAACACAACAGTACATACAAGCAGCAAGGTTTCAGCTATGCCTGTTTCCAGTTCAACCACGACAGTACTTCCAGACAGGAACACTCCAAACATGTCTCTGTCTAATTCTTCAGTCAGTCCAGGAAATACTGTAACCCAAAAGCCCACAGGACATGAAGGGTCAGATATAGTGGCAACAGAGCAGGGTGTGCCCGGTTGGGGCATTGCCATCCTGGTGCTGGCAGCTGTCATACTTTTCTTCATGCTTGTTCTCCTCATACTTCTGGTGAGCCTCAGATAGACTACCTAAGGTGTATTATACATTTCTTTATGTTCCTTCTTTTCTTCTTTGTTATAAATATATTGTGAAATAGTGAAGATTTTGTATGATGTTTCTGCACCGAACCATTAATGTTCTGCTATTGTTTTTTTGTTGTTGTTTTTTTTACTTGTGTTTAATGCATGTTTATGTTGTTCACACTGATGTGCTGTTGCTGGAAATGAAATATGGCTGTTGGCTGTTGTGTCCCAATTGTTTGCTGAAACGTAAAATAAAGCATGCTCCTCCTCACAGTTGCTGTTTTGGTGCTGTTGGTGGAGACAGCGTGGCTTCATGAATGTGTCTGATCCAGACCCGACGGGCTATTATAACCCCGACATTCCTATGTACTCCACTCACAGCACGTATGACTCACACAACGGCAAGTCACTGGTGAGTGAATCTCAATCTATACCGCCGCCTTAATTTTTCACACTCTTTACATAACACAGTTTGGGGGTAACAATCACAACAGAACCTCCTCATTTCCTAATTCGATGCAGTTGAGTGAAACAAGCAACTAGCAAGTTTTAAGGTGTATTTAGTGTAACCATAGATTGATAATGACATTTTGGCAAAAAAACAAGAAGTTCTCTATAGAGGTCCTGGGACCTGTGTGAATGTGTTAGCGCATTAATTACAAATAGATAACAATATAACCAGTAATATAATTTCTTTCGACAATGTAAAAGTTATAACAGCCTTTGTATTATGTTTGTGGCCACTTCTTTTGTAAACCACAAACGACGCTGAGTCATATAATTATGTAATTTATTACAACACTTAAAATACACATTTTTTAAAAAAAGTTAAAAAAAAATAAATAAATAAATATAAAAGTAATGAAGTAATCCGGAAAAGTAGCCAATTTATTATTTATTCTTACAAATTTATTCAGCTCTGACTATTTGCTTCTGTAATGCAAATTATCTAGTACCTCCTTTAATCACACAAATTCACAGGTGCATCAAATATACACACAGCTACATATCCTACATACTTATCCATCTGCAATCACATGTAGAGATGTAACGGTAAGAATGGACTCTTACATGGACTCCCCATACATCCCATATCTCCAGGTTCATTGAGGCATAACTGGCTGCAGTTACTAAACAGCCCCCAGTCCCACTTCCCTCCCACCTGTAAAGGGCTCTCTTTGTGCCCAGCCAGCTTTGACAGGGAAACCTGAGGCGTGGGAAACTCTACTCCCGCTCTGTGTTTCTCTTTCCCGCAACAGCCCTGGAGCTTGCGCTTTATCAGACCTCACACTGCACACTATGCATAGAAAGAACTCTGCTTTCACGCACACACACACACACACACACACACACACACACACACATGCACACATGCACACATACCAGTATCATTTAATACACAGTTGTGTTCTTTATTGAAAATGCGACACTCTCAAATATTTCTGGCATCCATTTTCTTTAAATGCCCAATAACTGATCTCTATCAAAACTTTTTGTCTAAGGAGATTAGTAACTGAAACAGCCATTAAGAAAGAAGGGTGTTATTCATGCTGATATATATTAATGGGAGCACAAGCTACATACCTATTAAAGAAATTCACAGGTTTATTTACCTTTCATTATACATGTGATATTGCATTGTTTAAACGATTACACTCGGACTCTGTTTGAAGTCAGTGAAGACTGTTGCTCCATTTCCCTCACACAAAGAGTCCATTGATAGGCCATAAATAAGCTTGCATGCTGTCCACACTACAACAAACTCACACAGAGCAGCTCCCGGAAAAGGAGCTCTTTTTTACTCACCGGAACCAAATTCAGTGAACTATGAAACCACGGAACAAATGTCAGTGAAATGATTGCAAATATTAGTCACTTCAGGAATCAACTTATTAAGTACTAATACTCTAACAGAATCTTAATTAACAGGGTTCAGACTCAGAGAGAACTCCTAAAAACCGGACTGGAACGTACAAGGTGAACAAGTGAGCACCCAGGGCTTAAAGTCAAATGGTATGAATTAAACAATGAAAGACACAAACTACTCACCAATACTGAGCATCAAAATTCAGCTGCTGTTTGGCATCCATGCTCTACCTTCCACCTGCCTGACCAGCTATCGAAGAGGCACAACATAAAAGCTGTTCACAGACTCTAATGACAGATAACCAGCAGGGATACTGTTGTACAATATTCAAAAAGTATAACACTGATTTCAGCGCAATCACCAACCACTACATACATCACAGTACATTTGTGAATGTACTTTTTATTTGTTTGCTTTGAAATGATTTTATGACAATGATTTGCATAAATAAACTGTGCTGCTTCCACATTGCTTAATGTTATCTATTGCGAAATGTCATTTCAGATTGGTCTGTGATGCTTTGCAACGAAGAAGGATCAATAACAAGCTTTACTCTTTTTTTTTTTTTTTTGATGGGTCATTTTATTTTAAAAAGGAATATGTTTAATACAAAGAAAAAAAAAGGTAACTTAACCAAGGATTTCTCTGGTTAAACATTGTTGAATGCGGGCAGGTTTAGGGATAATGAGCTGTGCCAGTGTCCAGATCACCTCGGCCCCGAGGGTCATTGCTTCCTGGAGCTATTGTGCTAATAAAAAGGTTTCTTTGTGTGGATACGACCAGCTCAAAGATTCTCCTGCGGTCTCAAAGGAAAGAAGATGGAAAGAGAGAGAATGTTGATAGACAGACTGTCAGTGCTCCTAGAAAAGTGGAACCTTTCTCCTAAAGAGTTTTCCTTTATAAAAGGAAAAAAGTTTATCCCAGAAGTAGATTAAAGGTGTGAGTGTGCAGACCAATCTGCAAATCTGACAAAATTTCATCGAATATATATAGAAAATTCCTCTTTTAAATTTTTTGTAAATTCAAAATTTCTTGTGTGGCTTAGTCCTCTGCTTACATCCTGTTACACCCAGAACTATCCGGCCGAGGCGGGGCTCAAACTGACAAACATTCACCTGTAACGAGGTGATTGAAAACACTTGTATGGCATGATACTGAAATATTTAAAAGCCATTTGAAGCATTACTCACTGGTTGCACTCAGGGTGGAACAGGGTGGAATTTTCATACACCTGTGACTAAAAATCCATTTTGAATCACAATTAAATGTCTCCCTATTAATGAGTACTTCATTTAGAATTAGGATCTACCTAGCCAAAGAAGAACAATTTTGTATGTGCGTGTATTCTAGAGAGAAATGGTATTTAAAGCCAAATGTAAAATGTACACAGATGCAGGTTCTCCTGCTGTACTGTTATCAAGGCTCTTCGAGACAAACTGAAGTTTTAGCTTAAAATGACTTAATAAAACATTGTCGTAAAAAGCTCATGATGTGCTTACATGTATATTATTTCTTATTACGCTATTCTGTTAAATTATTTTAGGCTATTCTCTTTTCTTAAAAAACATAGAATGACTTGGGCAATAAATGTCCCAGTTATTCCTTCAGCAGTTATTTGTTAGTTATGCAACTTTAGGGTGAAAAACATGCTGCTTATCAGTGATTCAAATGAGCTATATGACAGTCTAAAAAATTATCTTATAATACCAGGACAAGTCAACATCACTGCTTTTGTTCTGAGACAAAACCCTCCCCCAAAAAAAAAAGACCAGTCAACCTGGTCTTATCAGCACTCACTGTGTGACATGCTCTACTGTATGTCTTTATCCTGCAGTATTCACAGGTTATGCAAGTTCACACTGCATTAGAATGAATTTAAGATGATTTATTAAAATGTAATGAAAAAAACATAATAATAAACAATAAAAAAATAAATCAATACATAAAACATTAACTACACTACTTGATTAGTGGGCTAAGTATCTATCTGAGAGAAAACTTCACATTTCAAGCAACTGCTATACTGTGTTTTGTATTCACCATTTGTTTGAGAGGTAACAAGAGTCTTTGTCGCTCCCTTGTGGCTGACAAACATTGTATGTTTAATTAGATTAATCAAACTGTTTATGCTTATTCATAGGATCCTACAATCATCTTTTTGATTGCACTTAAAGATAACAACCTGGGTGCATTTTAAAGGTAAATATACAGTGCTTATTTGGGTTCCACAGATTGAGAAAGCAATTAGCTCTTCTCACATCTAGCTACCAGGGTTCTCAGCCAGAGCTCTAAGGCAAACTTGGTTCCGGTGCTGACCCGCTCCAAATCCTCGCCCTCAGCTGGAGCCCGATTACAGAACACTGACACGGGCACTGTGGACTCACTCAGCACACCCTCAGGAGACACCTCAGTAACACTAGCACAGAGAATACCAACAATGTCACAAATACTAGGATGAGCCACAAGCATTCAAAAGTAAGACACTGTACTTGTGATCTGCACGTAAAGAATCTCAGCTATTGAAGAATTTCACAGAAAGGTCTCCAATAACATGATCAGCCATTGACCAATTCTTAGCACTAGATACAGTAGCATGACACTCTGATCATGAGTCCAGAGTGACTGTTACGGGAGTAAAATACCAATCAGACAAATAAATCTGTGTGATTTTTACAAAAGGCAGTAAAATGTTGTTTGAACTGCTCATTTGTATGCTACTGATTTCTGTGACATTAAGAAAGTCCAGTCCTAGTCCAAATTTTAAGTAGATATGTTCTTAAGCATATTTCTAATTAGGAACTGAGTGTCTAAATACCTGACAGATTGAGGAAGGTCAGAGGGTAAAGGAAAAGACTTTGCCTCCCCATCCACAGCAGATACAATAGCCCTGACCAGTCCTGCATCAACCCACGCACACGCACTCACCTCAGCAGGGTCTGGCCTAATACAGGACTAAGAAGAAAAGAAGAATGTTCACACATATAATAAATATAAGCACATACAATATAGTACAGTTACATGCTTTTTTTTCTCAGTAGTTACATGGAATTTCAGGAGTATTTTAGGTAGCTGAGCTTAGTTGATATAGGCTGACATTACCTGTAGCTGCATGTGTGTATGGTTAGTGCAAAGCAGCATGTAGGTGACAATGTGATGTCTCTGGGGTGGTCCTCGGGAGAGCATGGGCGGGTATACAGACTGTGGATCAGACAGGATGTGAGAAGAGTCTTATTATAATGTCCCACTGAAAAAAGACCACTTTGGATATTATCTACTGAATATAAATGCTGGATTAGAAAGGCAAAAAAAAAAGAAAAAGTGAAAGGATACACAACCTAATATGTGGAGATGTTTTGAGAGTATTAATCTCTGGTTTCAGTGCAACCTTTTCTCCTATTACTATTACTTTAGTAGTTTACATAGCTGCTTTTTATTTCATGCTGCATTGGTTTGGCCCATCAGCACTCTAAGCTCACCTCCCAGAGGCCCAGCAGCTGAGTGGAGGAAATGTCCTCAGCATCCAGTTTAAGTCCGGTCTCCTCCCTCAGCTCCCGTAGGCCTGCATCCAACAGCTACAGCAAAACATGTAAAAAGAAAGAGACCATACGTAATGTCTACAAGATGGTAAAAGTGCTCAGACTTTTATTTGGTTAATGAGCACAAGCAATGTGTTGATAAAGGATATTTACCATAAACAAACAAAAAAAGAATTTATGTACAGACTACGCCAGGGTTTTTGGCACTCTTCATAAAATGAGCAAGAATGAATACCAGATAAATTTTTGTACATTTGGGCATATGTAGATATATTTTTTTGGTTTAAAAGATAAGATGGTTTCAAAATTCTTACCGCCCTTACAAGTACAAGTTTGCGACACCTGCCCTGGTCCCATGTCTAATGAACTTGTAGATGGATCTTTGTCTACTCCTCTGAGCAGAACATCTTAAGCAATGTTAACCCAGTTACTTGTTTACTGTACGCAAGTCCACCATTGCATGAAATATCCTTACAAAACAAAGCTGACGTCAACAACGACATCGGCACACAGGGTGATGTTACTCGCTCATCAACTATACCGCTTGGGTGACGTTACAACAAGCCAAAATCTCAGTTTCCCCTGTCCACACAACACCACTGAAAACAGTTTTGGAAAATCTTAACTTTGGAAGGAGCAAACTGCATTTGCATGTGGATAAAAGGCCAAAACCACAGAGAAAAATCCCTGTTGTTAAAAATACCCTGCTACGGTACCTGTTATAGTCCGTCATAATAGATATGCTTGCTCACAAACTGCCAGCAATTTACAGTATGAGTGTAGCATTAAAGAATACCTGTTTAATTATACATTCCTTATTTTTTATACTTAAAATAGCATTTAACTGCATTCATACAAAATACATAAAAAAATATTTAACTCTGAAAAAGAAAGAAAAACAACAGCTGCTTCCACTCAAGTTAAACTTATCAAAAGAAAAAAATCCACTAGGAAAATCCATCTCTGACCACATTTTCACTTCTGGACTGAAGGAACGAAGCCAACAATTCTCACAAAAATTTCTGGACTACAAGCACAAATCAGCCCCAACCTATTAATAGTCCAATAAATTGTTTTACAAGGGGTATTAGGTGCTTTTTCTCAGATCCAGCTTACATACCCTGCACATCCATAACATTACAAAACAAAGCATTATGCTCAATATTGGTATCCTCTTGGGGCCCTCTGGGGTGTGCTGTGATGTCTGGCACCGGGACATATAATAATAATGGGTTCTTTGGGCGCTGCAGGTTTCACCTTCAGTAATCGAACTTACCATCGCTTGGCATCCTATAGGTGCTTGATCAGGTTAACAGCTGGGGAATTTGGAAACAGAATTAACAGACTTGAACTCTTTGCCTCCTAAACATCAGGTTGTGATATCTTTCTACCTTTCTAAAAGGGCATTGTCCTTTTTCAACAGTTTGTGCTACATTGGCCTTTCTTCCGGATTGAACCAGGCAAGCTGGCCTTTCCTTCCCACAGGCATAGGTAAGCCTTGGGTGGCCATGATCCCATCACCAGTTTACTGGTTTATAACTGATAATCAGTGTTATTCAGTTCACCTGTCGGTGGTGTGAGTGTTGGAGTGTTTTCACTTAACGTGATCTTGCTAAGCATTGCCAAAAAGTTTACATTTGGTTTCAACTTGTTCTGGCTTGTCTTTAATCATGCAACTAGTCTGATGTCATGGATCTGAATAGTGACAGCACTGAAAAAATAAAAACGTGCCATTTAAGTTCTCCTTGGTTTGCCAAAAAATACTTTTTAACCATTTTATAAAACGGTGTCATTAATGTTTGTGTTGACTGTAGGTCAAATTGTACCTTTTCATCCAGTTCCACATGGCCACCTGCAGGATATAAGGATAGCATTTAGTCAACAATAAGGACTGCTTAGGTATGTCAACAACCACAAATGTAAAAATAAATAAATAAATAATTTTAATCATCACATTGAAGGCATTTCTGGGAATTGCCTTGTTGGCCATGAGTTTAAAAATGTCTCAAAAGTTAGCAGATATTTCACTTTATAGTTTAGCTCAGAGAGCTTATAAAGTCTGAGACTATAAAAACAAAGCATGCAATTTGTTCTCTCCTAAAGCTGCCTATGTGACAAAAAAAATAATGGAAAAAAAAAAAAACAGAAAGAAAAAAGCAAAGCCACTCTGCAGTCTTAGCATCACACTCACCAGGTGGGACCCAGACATTGGGGAAAATCCTCAGGGTATGAGCGCGCCTGGTCAGCAACAGCCTCTGATTGGCTGACTGGAGCAGTATGGCCACGCCCACATCCACGCCTCTGCTGAGTGTGCACGCAGGGAGCGAGACCGCCTCTGAGTGAGACAGCAATTTGATTGGGCAGAACGGCGCCCTCTAGAGGCAGAAAATACATTTCATCCACAAGCAAATGCCGTAAAAGCTGATACGGAAGAGCACACTATCAAATCAGCATGTCTAAATGTTATTTTATATATTCGTTAGGTACTATCTTGCTAGAAGACATTAATAATTAAATCACAAAAAAATCAATTACAATATGAAAAGTATGAAAGTACAAGATTCAGGTATAAAAGATTGAATTATACAAATAACTATCCAGAGTTAAATATAAGTTACACAATATAAGAAAACTTAACAAAAATATACAAATAAACAATAAATAAATAATAACATTAGACCGAGTAAACTAACAAATAAACAGACAAATAAATAACTAAAAAAAGGGGAGAAAAATAAAACAGATTAAAAATAAACTAACTAAATAGCAGGAAAGAAATAGGTTGTTTAAATCATAATATTGAGACAATAGCAGAGAATTGTCAGAAGACATATAAATGATTAATTAGGTAAACGATGACGTAATGGGGTAGACAGTACTGACGTCAACCGTGTTGAAGTCTAACCTGAAGAGGCACGCCCCTCTCCTGACTTCCCTCAAACAAAAGAAATCTGTTGTTCTCCAAGGCAAAATTCACAGTTGTTTGGTCTTCAAGATTTCCAGTAAAATGCCCAGTAATGCTCTATGAAAATCAAAACACCAGTCAGATAATGTATACAAGTCTACACTGTGTAAAACAGTTGAGACTGGTTGACTGACCTGGACGAACTGGGCACAGTATGGAGTTGTGCTGTCTTTGGATAAATGCACCAAAATTCTTCGTACTTTCTCCATTATTACCAATATAATTAAACAGAATTTAAATTCATCAAGATGGGGTTTACTTAAGCAATTTAGCCAAATAACTACAATAACAGACCAGACCGGTCATATATGTACCTTAGCTTGCATATATTTATTGTAGAAATTAGTCCAAAATGAGTGTCCAAAATGTAATATATATATATAAGTAATCCAAAATTTGTTGTGAGTTGGTCAAAAAACTCAACAATAAAAGCCCAATTGTGGCAAAAACATTGTGTTGCTGCTGCTACTAGATTCTCCTCTAAGATGGCTGCCGATTTTTCAAAATAAAAGCCCTCACCGCACTCTAACCCGCTATGCTTGAAATGTATTTTATTCACTCATATACAACTGAAAGTAAATAATTGTTTTATTCATTACTTTTCACGGGTTTGCTCCCCACGTTGCGCTACTTTTATCAAGTCATATATCAACATATATCAAGGTCAGAAAGGTACCCAAGCCTAATGCATGTGTTACTTGACAATACATATTCTATTAGAAGGAGTCTGAGAAGTCTGAAGGAAAAGTGCCTTCTCACCTGTATTTCCCAACAACATTGTGAACAAATCAAAAACAAGAATGCAGTGCTGTTTGAATGAAGGATTTAAAAGGTGTGAAATATGGTATTACATTTATGGATCAGGTCAATATTAACACAACTTTCAAGAGAACTAGTTCATATGAAGTAATAATAGCAGTTAATAATAACAGCTGTTGCTGTTGTTAGTCTTTCAGCTGCTCTCGTCAAGGGGGTCACCACAGCAGACCATCCGATCAGCACACAAGTTTGGCATAGGTTTTTCGCCAGATACCCTTCCTGAAGCAACCCTCCCATTTTATTTGGGTATGGGACCATCACAGTATCCAGGGGCTGGGAATTGATGAAAAAACCTACCACTGATCCAGTGGTTAGTAATAGTAATAACAATATAGTGCTTAGCACTGTGGCTTTGCACCTCCAAGTTTCAGGGCTCAATGATGAATAAAAAATCCTAATATAAAGAAGTTCCGGAAGCATGCTGGTATATCAAAGCACTGGTATATCAAAGCATATTTTCCCCTTAAGAAATAATGAAAGCTTTGATGATTCATTCCACAACCCAATAATATGCAGTAAATACAATTAATACAAAAAATGAAGTAAAAATAAAACAAATTAACCTGCACTTTACCTTTGAAAAGAATTGTGACTGGTATTAGACAAGAGCAGAAGCAGGGGGGCTACGGTATAGGACGACCTTTACACATACACACACAAACACACACAAAACCGGAATCACTCCTCTAAACAGATTCATCTCCTGCACTGCTACAGCCTTTTTAACTTCTCTTTCTTCAAGGAGGCCGTTGTTTCAGTACAGTTATTCAAGAACTGTCACTACACTTGTA
The DNA here is from genome assembly GCA_011419295.1 of Clarias macrocephalus. Classification (NCBI taxonomy): domain Eukaryota; kingdom Metazoa; phylum Chordata; class Actinopteri; order Siluriformes; family Clariidae; genus Clarias; species Clarias macrocephalus. Next base: position 146,535 of record JAAGKR010000794.1, read on the forward strand.
ACACAAAATGCTTTATGCACACGCACAAGTGGTCACTATGTTACAGTAAACAGTACATGGACACATGACATTTGACTACATGAGTGATGTGCATTGAGACAGAGCGGAAGAAGATTACCCACAATCCCGCAGCGCAAAAGAGAAGAACTATTGGCTCAGTTAAATTTTAAAAACCATAAAAACAAGTATTTATTTATTTATACTGTATATACTGTACACTACTACAGTATTTGCATCTATCAATCAGTCTATCTATCTGTCCATATGTTTACGTTTTTAAATAATGAATGTAATATGATGGCAAACACTTATGTTTCTTCACCTGCCTTATCAATCATCATTTTTTACTATATAGTGCATTGTTTTTGTAGGGGTCTGCAATTTTGTAATTGTGTCCAAAAACGTACGGTGCATCTTCTTGTGCTTCTCCTTGAACAACTAAGAGAAGCAAGGAGATGCATTTAAAAAAAAGAAAGAATTACACATTTTTATTTAAACACTACCATAAAATGGCACAAACTGAAAAAGTGTCACAGTATAGTAGGTGATCGTTTTAGCCACAGGTGTTGATGGCTGATAAGGTATTAAAGTGTTTTTCATTATACACATGTTGTTATATAATCCGTTAACTGGTGATATAACATTCCAATTACTTCTTTGAGATTACTAAAGTAATCAATCAGTCAATCATTCAATCATTCAATCTATCTATCTATCTATCTATCTATCTATCTATCTATCTGTCTGTCTGTCTGTCTGTCTGTCTGTCACATTGCATTCACTATTTAAAAACCCCAGCCAAAAATACTTAATGATGCATCAATGAATGATTTATGCATTTTGTATTTCAGATGTTTTGTATTGTAGCTGATCTGATGTGCGTTGCCACATTAAGACAGTAAATGTGTTCTTTGATTATTTGTGGCAAGGGGAAATAGTGCTTCTTTTAAATCATTACATGTTGCCTGAACTATTTCTTAAACATATGTAACGGTGCATCACTAAGCCAAGAACACTGTTTTCTTGAAGGCCTCCATGGTACTAATTTGACATTTGACATTACTGTTATCTGCTTTTTTAAAATGAAACAATGATCCATAATACAATTGTTGGTATGTATAGTGAATATTTATTTTACTTTGTGGGTGTAACATTTTTCTTTGTTTTATTTTTTATGCAGAAAGTTCCCATTGCTTTTTGTCTAGCAAATCATGTTTATTTTAAACATCAATCATCCATAAACACGCATGAAACTGTCTGTGATTTTTCATTACAACATATTAAGAAGTCGGAGAATACAGGCAAAATGTAAATCTGACATGCTGTTGTAAAGGCAATGACACACTGACACAAACAGTACTGTGAACTGGTAATATGCTTCCACAAGAGGAGATTACACCGGCTAAGCCCTTGAGTGAGGCTTCAACCTCTTACTCTTTGTTGTTAGTGTCCATTAATTTTGGTCACAAGTGGTGGCACTTACAGAGTTGGCAGTCATCATAGCTTTCCTGAAGTATCAGTAAATATAAAACAGGATGACAAAAAAGCCAAGCAATGCCAATCATTCGTTAACATTTAGATCTGAAACAATTCTCCCTTATTAGAAACATCCTTAATTTAGACGCTGGGCAATATTTATCAAGTTTTCATACTTTTGTAAAGTCTGTCAATTATAGGTGACTTAAAATATAAATTTAAATATTCTTACAGATACACTGCCGTTGCTAGTGTTCAATACATATTTATAGTGTATCTTGAGGTTTTTCTTTGATTTGGACAGATAAATTCCTTGGCAAATATTTTTGGACTCAGTTTTTTTAGAGGGAAAACTTAATAAATGTTGTTCAGTGTTTTTATCATTGCTAGCCTTAAATTAGACTGATGTTTCATGCAAATGATGTTTTACAGCACCCCAGCACAGACTTGCATTAATAATACTCTATATAATACATCTTCTCTCATATTTCTTTCTGTATTGTTAAAGCAGTTATCGTCTAGTACGAACATGGATTATGCAAATAATAATAGCTTCTTTACATTCTTATTTGTACTATCTACAATTCTAAACAAGTTCATTACTGGTACTACATAAGCAATTTCATGCAAACAAACTTGTTTATTAGTGCATAATAAATGACGTTCTAGCAACTATTTAGCCATCAAAATTCATTGCAGAGTGAGAAAACAGCCAAATAACAGGAGCTAAGAACATTTTTACAAATTATTTACATTGTCACGAAAGTTTTTTTTTTTTTTTTTTTTTTTTTTACTGTGTGATTTAGAGGTGAAACAGATGTTTCGTTTGACTGGTATGAAACTGTGCTAATGTCATGGATCTTGTACTGTGAGAGGGTTTTGTTCCGTCAGTTCCCATTACGCACATTAGTCCTGGCCTGTCCTCCAGCTCCATACTGTGTGTTTGCAGCGGAGTTAGGAATAGGTGTCATCTCCTAGAGGCAAATGGTGTGAGAAAAAAAAAATGCAACAAATCAAATACAACAGCACTACCAAGATAAATAATATCAACATTTAATTGCAATAGCACATTTAGACCATACATAATCATAAAATATCTAGCCAGTCATTTAATGGTAATCTTCCCATAAATGATATTTTTAACAGATTATTTGCATAGTTATATTGTATAAAGCAGCCATGACAACTTATTTATATGAAATGACATCTTACCTTAATAGCACTAACAGACAGGGCATACACTCCGAAAAGTGCCACAACCAAACCGATAATGCACACCAGTACCAAAGAGCCAATCAAGGTGCCCAAAATGCCATTCACCAGGAACTGCAAAAAGATTAGGAAAAAATGTAAGCAAACATGACATCAGAAATGGAACAATAGTTACAAGATCTTAAAGCATATATGTAGGAAATGTACACAGGATTTTACTCCTTAATTAAGTCACATACACCAACTGAGCACTTCATTAGGAACACTATACAGTACTAATCCTACTGTAGGTAGGGCCTGCCTTTACTGTTAAATCCTTCATGGCATGAATTCCACAAGAGGTTGGAAACATTCCTTTGAGATTCTGGTCAATGTTGACAATATTGCATCACAGATTTTTGAGGTACACATTTATGCTCAGCATGTTCTACCACATCCCAAAGATGGTCTATTGGATTTATATGACATTGTTATGCTCATTAAACCAGTTTGAGACAACCTTTACTCTTGACGTGGTGCTTTAATATTGTAGAATTAGCCATTAGAAAATTGGTAAATTGTGGCCATTAAGGGAGGCACAATTACACCACCTTCATCAGCCTGGGCTCTTGACACATCTGTGTGGCATAACAGAAATTAAAGTTGATCATATGAAGTTGCATCATTCCAGTAAAGGTTCTTGGCTGTCTTCTGATGTTGTAGCACAATAGACCAACCTGTCTGGCAACAATAATCATACTACGGTCAAACTCACTGAGATCACCATTCTGATAATTGTTGTGAACATTACCTGAAATCTCTCTCTCCATGTCTGCATGATTTTAAGCACTGCAGCTACACAATTAGCTGATTAGATAATTGCATAAATATGTAATAGAACGCATTCCTCATAAAGTGCTCTGTCAGGGTATAAAAAAAAACTCTACTGTATTCGATGCTCAAAGGCCACATTGGAAAATGTTATACTTCAGGCAAATAAATAAATTAATAAATATAAATAATAAAACTTGTTACTGGCACAGTGGCAAATTTAAAGTGATGGTTATTTAAAAAAAAAAAAAACCTCTTAAGGTCTCACAAACCTTTTTAAAAAATGCCAAGAATCCCAATGGAATTCATAGACAAAAATACTGTACTGTACAATCTGACCAATGGTGCATATAAAAAAAAAATCACAGAATGTAACTCACCTCCTTATGCCCCCCTTTATCTCCTTCTCCACAGCAAGCCCACACTGAATGGAGTGGGTCACAACACCACTGAAACGAGCAGGGCAGAGCCTAGAGTCACACCTTCCACACAGGTGATACACACCTTTTTAGATATCCTTCATCTATTTATGTAGTTTGGAATTTGGTTCATCCAACTGGAAATGTCCTTACATTCTAATGAATACTTTAAATTTCTATTAAATACTGAATGCATTATACACTGCACAGGCAGGAAAGTCACCTAGTGGTAAGTCACTAAGCAAACAGGTAAGAGACTTCCGTTGGATAATTACTGCAGTCATTAATATGGTTCATGTGGCAAAAAATGTTCTACCCCTGATGCAGTGAGGAGCTTCTCATTTGTTAAACAACCATGTCTAACACTAACTGTTTCAGAAGGGTCAAATTATTGAACTGCAAAGAAAATTTGAAAAGGAAAACTGAATTGTCGTGATAGGAGATCAGTTAAATGTTTGGTGAAATCAAATCATAAAAAAACACCAGTAGAACTCACAGCTATGTTTAATAGTTCAAGTAAGAGTATTTCCACACACACAATATGAAGAGGATTGGGACTAAAGAGCTGTGTAAAATTAAGAAGAGACTAATCAAAAAGAAGAGGCTAACCAAAATAAAGGCTTCAATTTGCTAGGGAGCATAAAGAATGGACTGTGGAGAATTGGTCCAAATTTACCCTGTTCCAGAGTGATTCCATCATGCCTAGTGCCTACCCTACAAGCCTGTGGGGGCAGTGTTATGATCTAGGGTTGCGTCTATTGGTCAGGTCTATATTCAGAAACGTTATATGCCCAAAAATAAGATTATCTGCCTACCTGAATACACTGAATCACTAGGTTTTTCCATAAATGGATGTTTTTCCTTCCCTGATGGCAGGGGCATGTTCCAATATGACTATGCTATGATTCTTCTGGCTCAAAATGTGAAACAGTGGTTTAGGCAGATATTATTTTCACATGGATTGGCCGCCACTGAGTCCAGACCTTAACCCTATTGAGAATTTTGGGATGTGTTAGGGAAGACTTTACGCATCATTTATAAATGATGCCACAGCGAATGCTTGCGTGATCAAAGCAAAAGGTGGTCCAACAAAATATGAGTCTGCTATTTTTTTGGGCCACTATATATAGCAGGACATAACATATATACTATGAGCTTACTAACTGTACACACATATACACATACTATATCATCCTCAAAAATGATGATTCACCACTATCCTTACTGGTTTTAATAAATCAACAATCTCCTTAGTTGTTTTCTTTTCTTGATGAGGGACAACAATTTGATTCCTCTGAAACAGAGTACAGGTAACATCTTTGCCATGATCACAATATATGTCTTCTGACATGATTGTTAGGGTACTGGTTGTCAGCTGAACAATATTAATTACTGCAGAAATTATCCAATTTACTGCAGTAATTATCCAATCTCTTACCTATTTTCCTATTTACCTATATAATTTTTTTTTTTTTTTTGGCCGGCAGTTTATATGAATATGCAATTAACTAATTGGAAAGTTATTGCTTCACAGATTAGGGCTGACAAAATGAAACCAAAAACTACTGATTATATATTTTGGTGTGAGAGTGGCAGTACATTGATAAATATGAGGAAGTATAACATTTTCCAAGGTGAGCATCACACATTTGAATATAATGGAAAGTCACAGTTCAAGTCCATGACATTAACATATTTGATAAATAATTCGGTAATTTAGCAATTTTTGATATATACTTGCCATTAGCATACTAAATGATGGGAAGAGATTGAGCGTGTGATGTTGCAAATATATTTTATTTACCTCAGTATCTCTGTAATAGTAGGATTCCCCACGAAAGGGTACATGTCGGGCTATGAGACCGAATCCGACAATATCAAATGCTGCGGTTAGCAACTGCAAAACAATGGTCGTACCAACCTGTCAAAATGAAAAGAAATAATAAAATACAAAAATGTAAAATACAAATGTATACTGTATACAAAAATGCAAATCTACTTGTAAATTTCAGTTGTCCTCTGCTCTATACTGCAGTGTCGAGTTCAACAGAGTCCAGAGTGAATGATACTGGACACATTCCCAGAAGGAAGAGACTGAGCAGCAGAGTGTCAAATGCGTTGTACACAGATAGTATTGATACTGGCATAAACCGGAAGGATCAGATAACAAGAATATGTAACAAACTTAAAAAGTAAAAAGGTACAGACATCATAAAGCAATTTAAGTAACAGCAGATCTTATACATTGTGATATATAAATATAAAGCTATGAGAGAAACATTCAACAATATATCTGCCTTTTTGCTGAACTGTTATATTGAAGTACATTAAGGAAAGTGCAGTGAAAGACGAACCTTTGAGCAGAGAAAATCTTACTGAATGCATTACTGCATTTAAGTGGCATTTCAGTCACGGTGCTAACACTGCTAATCATCATGATTATCATCATCACAACAATGATGTGAAATAATGTGAAAATACTCATTTAACCTTTGCTCAAAATAAAAAGATAAAAACACAAATGTCTAGGGTGCTGAAGAAACAGGATTTCAGGTAACAGTCAGCACTGGGTGCTGTCCAAGGGGCAAGATTGCACTTGCGTGGCATTTTCTAAAATAAACGTGTTAACAGATTTTACACATTTATTATGGTAATTATATGAAGAATTACTTTTACAGTAGGGGATACAAAAAATCATACCAGACATTTAGATGGTCTTCTACCAGCATGCACCAAGACAATTCCGGTGATAATTAGCTGCGAGGAAGAGCAATACAGAACACTGCATCACTTCAGTAAATAAAGCAAAAACAACAAAATTGTATCATAACCCTAAATATTAGGGTTATATATATATATATATATATATATATATATATATATATATATATATACATATGTAAGGTTCAAGTAGCTGTAGAAACACAATTTCCGGTCCTATGACAACGCTTTCTTAAGTGTTTACAGGTCAATCTACAGTACATATTGCTTGACCATTATCACAACTCTATGTTGTAGTGAACAAAAATACATTTTCTAATGAGTTGATAAGTTGATAAGAGGCCAGGCCTTACTTGAGCACCATTCAGGATGAGGATGATGACCTCCCTCTGGATGTGATAGTGCAGTTTATACACAATCGTGCTCAGAATGACGGTCAACAAGCCGATGATGATCTGTACTGCCTTAAACAGACATTTCAGCATGTACACCAGTATGTTATGAGGATTTGGTTGAAGTGCAGTACAATTAGAGGGGAAAAAAAAGTATGGATTTCAGAACTATTATAGGACATAAAACACATGATATATATATAAAACATAAAATGCCTATTAAAGATCATTATAGGTTATAAGTGCATTTGTCAGGTCCAGTATATAAATTGACAGTGGGCTGCAAAAATACTCTACTCTAAATGTGCATTATGGCTGATGGATCTGCTCCAAAAACACTGCTGCATCTCTTTGCTTGCGTGTTTGTTTATGTGTGTGTGTGTGTGTGAAAGAGAGAGAGAGAGAGAGAGAGAGTTTGTTGATATGGGCGTTTCCTCGTGTAGTCAGTGGTAATTCAATCACAGACGTACATTTTGACACACAATCAGATGCAATATTATAATATTTAGGGCACTGGACGTGTTGCAGCAGTTATGCAGACTATTTTCCAGCAGAATCGAATCTCTTTCTATCAGAGAGGGGGGAAAAAATGCCCGACTCACCCCGAGGGTTTTGGGCTCGCTGCTCTTGAACGCCTTAACCTGAGACGGGTACAGCGACATGATGGTGCTCTGTGTGTGTGAGCCAAACACAGGCAGAGACACGACATTGATCAGCACAGCAAGATGAGAGAGAGAAAGAAAGAGAGAGAGAGAGAGAGAGAGCATCCTGATCTGGGACTGATCCGCATCACACACGCGCATGTTCCTACTGCAGTCATCCTGCTAATCACAACTCTCCGATTTTGCACGCACAGAGTTTATCCAGAAATCTTACCTTCAGCTGTGCAGATGCGGTGTTGAAAAAAAGAAAAGAAAAGCCGAGTAGGAGTCCAAACCGCTGCAGCAGAAAGAGGCGATGCAATCCAGACACAGCCAAACCAGGGCGAGCTCACCACTGTACCTTACTCCAGAGCTGTGGTTTCTAAAGCTGGGTATGAATTATGCACTGTAAACGCTTCTATCGGCTTCAGAGCCCAGTTGATAATCTGGTGTGGCAAACTGCAGCAAGGTCCACTGCTGTAGTGTGTTTACACTAGTGTGCTACGTCGTGGGTGTGGGAGGAGAAGGAGAAGTATTAGGATGTTAAAGAGCCAACACTGGTTCACTAAATGCGGACACAGCAAGTGACCAAAAGTGTTGCCTCATCCCACTATATTATGCTGTAAAAAAGGAAAAAAAAAAAAAAAGAAAGAAAAAAAAAATCAGTCTGTTGCTAAATTTGATTGGGAACTGTATCACTAGTCAAGTTGAGCACATTTACACCAAAGTGCTGGACATCATTAAATATGTTGGTCCATCCTGCACATCTGGCGATGGATATTCCCAACGCTGGTGATATACAGTACAGTACAGTATGTCATTTCTGTTTCAGTTACTTAAGCAGTTGGGTTTAATGCCTGATTGTCATTTATACATTACAAGCAATTCGTGAACACCATTGCATGTCTTGGGAAACAAATTGAACCCCAACCATGGAGGTGCAAGGCGACAATGCTAACCCCTAAGCCACTGTGCCGCCATGGACATTGTTAAGATAATCATGACATAAAACACACAATACCGCATGACTAATAGACCATTTTCTCAAAAATATCTCACTAAATCATACCAATCATACTTTCATAAGAAAGGTGTACATGTAAATCACTTCAGAATTTATTGAAGAAGAATAAGAGATGCAAAATTACAGCAGGCAGTTAAATCCATTTGTGCAAGGTTACAATGTCCACGCAAAATACATGAAAAATAATTGTGATATCAGTTAATCATACACTGGTGTGCAATAAGGTGCAAGTACTCCATTAAATATAAGATTCAATACCAAAACCAGCAGTGTCTTATCTTCTCCAGAAAAGGCTGGTGTTGGTGCTGGCTTTGATTCCAACCAGGCAGAGGCCACACATAAGTCCACCTTTTTACTTAATTCTTCTTGACTTTTAATAAACTAGCAGGTGTGGCTTCTGCATGGTTGGAATGAAAACCTGCACACACAAGCCCTTTCTGGAGAACATTGGACACCACTGCTCTAAACCATAAGGTGCTTTCATGGAATGGGTTCACTCAGGGCTCATAAGCTGAAGGTGAAGCCACTTCTCTGTTTAGCAAAGCTTCCTGGCTGCTGAACTCCTCGCCCTGGACCACCACCACAGCCTGCAATCAAAACAACACTTACAGTATGGCATGCGTGTCAACAATGTATTTCTATGATATGGTAGAGAGGGAATGATTATTGCTTGGATAAAGCACTTTCACTAACACTGTGAACAAACTACACTGTATAAACACAACCTCATGAAATCATGAAATCAACTAAAATTTGAGCCTTAATAGAGGATTACTATAAATATGTAAGCTGATCTTGTGTGTGTGATGGAGTAATGTATATCCCTGGATGCTTAACGCTCTGTGCAGCTTATTTATAAAGCCGGCAATCTGCTGAATTCAAATCATCCCACCTATTGCTTTTGACTTTTATATAGTCACATGGACTTTTATCCAATCCAAACTTTTTTGGATCAGATAATTAACCTTTTGGATTACTGAAGCAGTATGTACATTAACTGATTTTACTACACATAGACAAATGACAGCATGGTAAACACATACCTGTACTGTACATACTGTAAATACTTTTGTAAATAACAGCTTAATACATAGATAAATACATACTTGAATACTTTTTTAAAAAGTCAATTGGTAAAAATAATTGATGTTTCTTTTAGACGTTTCTTTAAGGCAAAAATATATGATGTTGAATAAATAATGACCTCCAAATTGAGTAAATTGCTTATAGAAAATTATAAATTCTTCCCATATGCTTATAGGAAATTATAAATTCATATTGCATAATCTTGGTGACAGTAAGGACAATTGAGATTAGGCTTTTTTAAATGTTCCTATAAATATGGTTTATGGAAAGAGAAAAAGTGTGGCATTTTTTAAAATGAAAAGCAGCCCCGACACTGCCCCCTGCTACTGCATAACCGTAACTAAAAGGTCAAATTATTGGGCTGCATCAAGCAAACAAAATAACTATGAAGATTCCTGGAACTGGGTTAAGAACGCTTCAACACATTAGAAAAACCTATAATAGTAACCTGGATAGTGCTGAACCATCAACTTTGTGAAAGAAATGTGGGGAAAAAAAATCATAAATGGAGATCACTTAAACATTTGGTAAGTTTTCATGGTAAAAAAAATCAACTGTAAAATTCATGGCTATGTTTAATAATTGAAGTAAAGAGCATTCCCATACACATGCACACACACACACACGCGCACACGCACACGCACACACACACACACACGCGCGCACACACGCGCACACACACGCGCACACACACGCGCACACACACGCGCACACACACGCGCACACACACACACACACACACAGGACTGGAACTAAACAGCTGTGTAGTCAAAGGAAAACCAATTGCTAGTAAGGCTAATAAAAAAGTAACATATAGAACATATTTAGCCAGTTAGTTAACTGCCATAAACTATCATGAGTTCATCCTCTTGCATCAACAAGAGTGAGATTATAGTTTCTGAGAATTTGTATTAACATTTTCTGAGCAATTTGCATTACAGTACCCAAATTGCATCATAACTATGTTCCTGTTTATCAGTGACGTTAACTTGCTAAGTATGCTTAGAACACATATTTTGTATGAGAGAGGCGAGCTGCTGAATGACAGAAGAAGCAAAATATACAGTCAGTTAGCTTTCTGAAAGCCTTACCAGTTTGGCTTGTATGCTGGCCTTACAGGAAAAGACAATAGTTGTCATGCACACGCACACCTCCAGCACGGACAAAACCAATAGTATGCCATTTATTCCATTTATTAGGACCTGAACAATGTAAGGATAAAACAGGAATGAAAATAATTCCAAACAGTCAATCCAAACAAACTTACATAAGATGGATGGTTGGGTTGTGAACAATATACAGTAGCAGAAGAATCATATTAAAACACTCAGAATACGTACCTGTAGAGTTTTTTTTACCATTGCGCAGCCATAGTAGTCGAAGTCACTTTCCTGTTCTTTGTAACAAGGATTTAATTGAAGTTTTACGGTAAGTGCAAAGCAGAAGTAGCAGATGCCAGATATGGCCAGCAGAGCACTTATGATGTTCAGGGCAACTGTGCTTTTGATCTAACAAACGACAACAAATTAGACAGACTATACAAAATCTTTTGTTCAGAACTAAAACAAAACATATATTAACATAGATATTTAGATTTCAAACCCATAGATGAGCTTGTCTATGTAGTTTACAAAATATCAGTCATTTCTGGAAGAAATCTGCTCAATGGATGATGCTTGTTGAATTCTGTCACATGGATTACTTACCATAGGAGAACTGGTTCCCTTGTGTGCATTCAAGGTTATAGATCCAGAGAAGACAAACTAGAAAATAATATTGAATAGTTTATTTTGTTGTTTGTGGCCTAATCAGCTTGTTATCAGCTTGTTAGCCAGTCTTATAATCATTCATTTACTCACTGACTCATCTTTATACTGCATTATCCTGTATTCAGAGTGGTGGGGTAGCTGGAGCCTATCCCAGGAGACTTAGTGCACAAGGTGTGGTGCCTCCCTGGATGGGGTGCCAATCCATCACAGGGCACAAATATACACACTCACACACTCATTCACACACTATGTGCAATATAGGAACACCAATTAGCCTAATCTGCATGATTTGGATTACGAGAAGAAACCAGAGCACCTGTAGGAAACCCACCAAGCATGGAGAGAACATGCAGAATCCATGCACACAGGCCGTAATCGAACTCAGACCCTGGAGGTGCAAAGTGACAGTGCTAACCACGTTACCATGCCACCCGACTTATAAGTATTCATTATCAAAGCAAACAACACGAATAATGAAGTAACTGACTCCTAATACGGTTTCTGTGTTTTGTAGACATATTACAGAATACAAACTGTTTCATTAGCTTTTTTCATTTTACACAGGCTTTCAGCAGTTGTGTCTAAGGATGTCACTGAAGCTGAAGCAGTTAATACTCACTGATACTCCAAGGCCCAGGGGAATTTCACCATACAGAGTTTGTGTGAACCAGGTAACTGCTCCCACAGCTATCATTACGATCCCAATCAAGATCTGCACAGTCTAGAAAAGGTCAAAACCGAAATCAATCAACACAGATCATTAAAAGGTATACTCAGGAGGAGGGTTATTTATCACTTATTCTCTATCAGCCACATCTTTAGCATACACTGCCATATCTTGTAATAAAATTTTTGGCTAAACTTTAAAGCAATGGATTTAAGTTGAATACTCTAAAATTAGAAAACAGTTAAGAAATAGCTATAACTGAACTGATAAATGTTAAAACTGAAAAAAAGGAAAAAAAATCCAGATCATCCTAATTTAATTAGGTTACTTGGTGTACCAATTGTACAGGTATCTATGATCAAATTTAGGCTTTACACTAACAAGGATAGATAGAGTATGTACAGTATAAAAGGAATTATTTTAGTGAGTGGGATGGCTATTCTTACCCCTAATGCAACAGGCTCTCCCTTCAGGAACATCCTGGTCATGTACGGTACTTCAGGGACTTTAGTCTTGTAGCCTTTTTTCTCACTAGGACCCTGGACAGCCTCTGAACCCATCAGAGGGATGACTGGGGTCAGCACTCTGGCTTCACTGGCATCTGTGGTCAATGAGGTGGCCATTTTTCAAAAATATGGACCCCAAAACAAGTATTGTCTGAAAAGCATAGATGTTCATTAAGCACGCTTCCAGAATCTACTGACTGAGTGAATGTTATTAGATTTTAAAAGATATATACAGAGTACAAACTGATTTACATATACATTTGAAATTTGGAGGACTTATGCAGAATATAGGAGAGATGTGATTGTGACCTAATTTCCCATTAGTCAGCAGATCATTGGCTACAGGGCATTGTACTTTTTAATGTTTGCTTCATTCCCTTATTTGGCATTTCACAAATAAAAACTCACATTCAACTAATCTACTTAATAATGGTATCAAAACATTTTTACAGATGTTTTCTCAAGTATGACATATGTTCTATTCAGCATGCAACAGGATCGCTTATCCTATACAGGGTCGCAGCCTATGGACCATGGACCCTACCCCAGGAGACTTTGAGCATGAGGCTGGGTACGTCCTGGATAAGGTGCCAAGCCATCGCAGGGCACGGGAGAGCGCAGACCCACACACTAATTTGAGTTACCTTTTTAGTTGTTTTCTTTGCATGATAAAGTCCTACAGTTTCTCAAACACATTAACATGTTTTTCATGAGCATTATATATATATTTTCATGCATAGGAAATGAAAAGTTGCTCACTGTGGCAATTTAAATAACTGTTTCATCTGAAACAATGCAGAGGCTTAGTGGTTAGCACTGTGGCCTCGCACCTCCAGGGTCAAGGGGTCGATTCCCACCTCATTTCATTTTGTGAAGCTGCTTTGAGACAATGACCATTGTTAAAAGTGCTATAAGAATAAAATTGAATTGAATTGAATGTCTCTGTATGTGCATGTACTCCTGTGCTTGGGGGGTCTCCTCTGGTACTTCAGTTTCCTCCCACAGTCCAAAAACATACAGATTAGGTTAATTGTGTGCCCTGTGAAAGATGGGCAGCCTGTCCAGGGTGTACAGTGCCTCGTGCCCTATAGTCTCCTGGGATAAGATCCAAGCCCTGTGACCCTGTACACAGGATAAGTGGTATAGAAGTGGATGCGGATAGATGAAACTTGTGAATCACTGCAATAATTATCAGATTTAATGGCCTCTTTTGGATGTGCAGTTGTACTTTTTAACATGCTTTTTGTATGGCACTGATGCTAAACTTCGATGTTTTGCTTTGTTGCTGAACACAAAAGCTCACAGAACAACATGTTGTGTTCAGGTACAGCGTGGAAGACAGAAAACAAGCGGAAAAGTAAAAAAAAAAAAAAAAAGGCCCAAGGATAGGATACAAATCACAAATAGCTACGTCGTTGCTGTTGCCGTTTGCCTTTCTTCGACCGCCGTTTGTCTTTCTTCGACCGCCGTTTGTTAGCTTTTATAGGCTAATTTCAAACTTCAGTATTATAGATTTTGATAAAACGTTTAACGGCAAAAAGCAAGTTCTCCACAGAAACGACGTGTTAGTCTTGTTTGGAAACGGCTGAACTGCCATTAGACCACGGCTAGCTAGCACACACTAAACACCCGAAGTTTCTCTAATTTTACTGAGACACTATGAGATACATGTCGTAACTAAAAACATACGTTTTACTTTTTAACTTACCAGCTTGTACGGGTGCTCAAAGATATGAGCGCTTGGCAGCCGTGTAGTGTACCGATAAGTTTCGTTTTCATTTCATCAGGGATCCCATGGCATGCTTTTCAACCTCCAGCAATACAATGCGATATTTAATACAATGCGATAAATCATAAGACATAAACTGCAGTACTACAAATATTTTTTGCTACCTCAATAAAAGCTCAATCTGGCAACCATGTCTGGGGGGGGGGGGGGGGGGG